>VRLP01001944.1:0-105778 GCA_009660295.1 Lophius piscatorius | reverse complement strand
AGGGAGAGTGAGAGGGAGAGAGAGAGAGAGAGAGAGAGAGAGAGGGAGAGAGAGAGGGAGAGAGAGGGAGATAGAGGGGGAGAGAGAGGGGGAGAGAGGGAGCGAGAGAGGGAGAGAGGGAGAGAGAGAGAGAGAGGGGGAGAGAGGGAGAGAGGGAGAGAGAGGGAGAGAGGGACAGAGAGAGAGGGAGAGAGAGAGAGAGAGAGAGAGAGAGAGGGAGAGGGAGAGAGAGAGAGAGAGGGAGAGAGAGGGGGGGGGGGGGGGGGAGGGGGAGAGAGGGAGAGAGAGGGAGAGAGAGGGAGAGAAATGAGGGTCGAGAGAGGAGAATTTATTATTTATTTCTGTTGGTATAAAGTAAAAAGAAGATTTATAAAGTTTTTCCCAACTATTTATATAAGATAAGATGTATCTTTATTAGCCCCAAAGCAAAGTAGGCGGAATCAATATTGAGAAACAATAGCAACAACAAAATGCAAATCGGAGAAAGAATAGAAAATGGAGAAACTTATAAACAGAGGAGAAAAATATATATGTGAACACTTCACGTAAGAAGATGTATAAAAATATGTGGTATGTCTGTTAGTATGGCACTTGTATGTGTATATATATATACCTGAGTGCGAGGAAGAGCAGTATTGATTTTGGGAAAGTTTAGTTGCCTATTTCCGCCACTAGGGGGGGAACCTTTTCTACAAAATCAGTTTTTGGGCCATAATTTCTCAATCATTGGTCTGTTTTTGTCCAAATGTGTTCCGTATAAATTGATTTGAGGAGATCTATCTTGTATTTATATGATGTTTTAGTCCAATAGCAGATATTTTACTCACTAGGAGGAGCTTTTTCAGACATAAAGATTTTCTCAGATTTCCATGAAGTTACAAATGGAATGAATGTTAATAATATGTTATAAACAATTTGATCATGTTTCCCTGTGATTTCTGTAGTGTTTTAATCTTTTTCTCCATTATCCAAAAAGTCATGCTGCTTGTCCAGTGGACTTACAATCCACAGCCTTTGATAAGGATGTTTGCTTCATTGATTCATTTATAATTTGATCAAGGTTAAAGCACTCTAGAAGAGTAGCCTGGAGCAATTCAACAGTAAAAAGCCCAGCATGAACATATATTATTTGATATAGATTAACTGTGGCCAACCTGTCCAAAAGCAAATAAACGATGAAAAAAAAAGCTCATTTTTTAATTGCAATCTTTTTGTTCTTGCTTCTAAATCAGAGTTGCTGTAAAAGATGGAGGGAATGCCAGCACAGCATTTGATTCAACATTTTAATCAACAGAGCTGGAAAAACCTTTGTCTCATTCTGGCGAAACCCCTTCGGCTACGCTGCCTATCTTTGTCTGCAACCAGATCCAGGTTCTGTGTGTGACACAATACGTCTGAGGGGGACATTTAATTATATAAATGTGATTTTTTTTTTTTTAAAGTAGCCCTTTTGGGAAACCTCTCTCTGTTTTCCTCTTGACACGCACGGGTCTCCTGTGAATCGTGAGAAATCATCTACCATTCCCTCCTTCTTCTCATATTTTCTACCGCGCTGCAGGCAAAAAGTCCATCACTGATTTAAAGTCACGACTTTCTCCTGCTGTTTCAATTGTTAAGTTATCAATGCTGTTTACCCGTCAATATAATGCGATCCAGTCTCCACTCGACTCTCTAATGCACAAAGCTAACGACGCCATGAGAATCAAAGCGTCACGTCACCTCAGACGTTTTTGAGTCTGAGGTTAGAGAATGGAGCACTGAACCAGGAAGCTTCCAGAAAGCCTCCTCCAAAACTCTTTTTTTCACCTCCTCCGCCTTATGCCTCATCCACCGGTCGCTGTGGTGCGCCTGTCCACACTCTGTGGTGAGGGGCTGAGAATTACCCCTCCTGCCACGCTGCTTCACTGTGTTGACCTTCAGGCTGACAGCAAGGACGACAGGATTGGGTTGACCCTTGAACCACACTCAGCACAGCAGTGACGGGGAACTTACTGCCACCAATTTATGTTTGGCACCAGAGCCTTCCTCGGGGCGAGCCGCTGTCCGTAATCTCTTAATACCTCAGCTGCATCTTCAAGGTGACCCAATGCAACCACGAGACAACCTGCACTTCCTGCACACTCACCGTGTTGAAGGTGCCTCCAGTCACAGGGAGCGCTGCCCAAACAGGAAACCGGTGGCCGTGAGTCCACCTCCCGTACCTTTGGTGTCCGGTACCTGGGAGGATGACAGGGTATTTGGGAAATTACACCCTCACAGTCTGCAAATGTTCAAAATAATACATCTAAGACTGAAATGATTTGGATTTATGAGACAAAGCGCCGGAAAACTTCTCAGAACGATTAATCTGCCTGAGTGCTCGACGTCGTAAGAGTCTCTCCACATTGACATTTTGATGACAGTTGCTTCGTCGGAGAATAGATGTGACTCATAAAACCGGTGTGGCTCATATATTTACAGGCTTTTGTCACGGACCGCTGACCGGTGACGGAAAACGCAAAAGAAAATGAATCCGTCAGAATATTTCTCATTTCGCTCGGTTTGTCATGCATCTGCCTGAATGATAACTGCAGCGGAGGTGTCACTATGAGGGGGGCTTCTCCACTTCAGTGGTCCGCTAGAGATAAAAACGGATGACTGTTATCAAGTGAAACCTCAAAGGTATGCAAACCCGCCGGGTGGGTCCCATCTTGATACGAGCAAAAATGATTCGCTTTGAAGATTTGCAGAGAGGCCGTTTTGTATTTCCTGTTTTCACTGACTCCCATTGCCATCCGGAGCAGAGCGGCATGTCTTTGGTAAACATGTCAGCGATCGGAGGGGTTGGAAGTTTCATGCAGTCAGAAGAACAAACCCAAACTGAAGATATCAAGCTCAGCCGTAGAATAAATTCCCACTCCTCATATCAGAAAACGTAATCCGCAAGAGCTCCTCACCAACACTTTCATTCGGTTTTCCCAAATCTGGTAAAATAAAAAAAAAAACTTTAGGTAAATAGTGTTTTGATCGGCCAAGAACAAAATATAGAGCCGGATTCTTTCAATTCAAGCAATTTTTATTAGATATGTGATGTATTTTCAAGCAAGTCACAAAAACACATCAAATTGTCTTTCATTGAAAAATGGATCGTGCCAGTTATGTTACTTATGATGAGTACTTTAGTCACTTGATTGAATAAGACCTTCAAAGCCCCCCAATCCCCTGCGTTGTAATAGGAGTACCCCTTACCGTACTCCTCAAATGAAATGAGACTCATTAATAATTAGTAATTAATAATAATTACAATCTTCTGCAGTCCATATGGTCCCAACCGAAGTACTTTTATGAAGTCAGGGTTAGGGTTATTCTCAAAGATAAGATATATATATACATATGAGTATATGTGTTTATAAATATATATGTTTATATATGGTGTATTTATATTGTGTATATGTATTTATATATAAATGTATAAATATTTATGTATATAAATATACATATATGGACATATGAGTATATGTGTTTATAAATATATATGTTTATATATGGTGTATTTATATTGTGTATATGTATTTATATATAAATATATACATATTTATGTATAGAAATATACATATATGGACATATATATACATATCCAAATCAGACAAATGTCAACAGTTGAGAAATGATGACCTGCAACCTTTTAGAGATAAAGCACCTCCTAGTGGTGAAAATATGCCACTGACCTTTCCCATAATAAAAATCAATTTCATCCTCCCATTATAGCCTTTGTTGGTATAAAAATATATAATTAAAAATGTATACAAATTCTTCTTAAAGTGTTAGCAAGAATGATCTGAAGTGGCGATGACGAATCCATGATATCCCTAACTTTCCGACGATATAAATATGGAAAAAAGTCTCGTTCCAGTATCCTGACATCGTATGGAAACAGTACAACCACACCGCTGAGTTCCACTCCAGCCTCACCGGTTGAATCTACTCAACGTTTACCCCAATGTCTTTAATATGACAACATTAAATACTGCATATTTTATCAAAATGAGAATACTTTACTAAAGCATCGATGGTAATTATCAGTAAACATTGTGTTCAGCCTGTTGAGTCTTTCTATATATATATATGTATATATATGTATATAAATATGTATAAAATATATATTTTTATTCCTGACTTTGTCTGTCATTTATTCGAACAACATATTTGTTTGGAAGCTGTCGTGACGCTTAACAAAACATTTCTTTTTATTAATTAGTACCTTTTCCCAAATTGTGCCTATAAATTGATCTTAATGACATAATGGATTTCAGGAAAATAACAAGGGGGCTGCGTGAAGGTCGTCTCTAATGTTTCAAGTAAAGAAAAAAGAAAAAACACATTACGGGTTTTAATCCGGTAACAAGAAACATTCATCCCAATGTGGATGACTCATGTATTCATCAGCCCATTAGCGGACCTTGACAATGCATAATAGAAGCTAATAAACCCGTCCTGGTTTGATAATATCTGGCCCCTTGTTCATGGTGATTAATTCCTGATATCTGGCAGATTATAAGTTTAGTGCCTCGGCGTTCTGTCGTCTCATCGGCTTGTTGGCTCCTTCTCTCCGTTTCAGCTCAGATTTAAAACCCGACCAGGAAAAGCAGTGAGTTACTGGGATTTAAATGAGCAGATGTGACTGAGCGGACACTGGAGGACAGAAGGGTTTATAGAATATCGCCCCTATATTACACACATTCCAGACAGATTTTAAAATTGTACGACATCATAAAAAGTCTCCGGTTCTGCAATTGTTCGTGAGGAAAATCACTTCCATGTCTCCCCGTATTCCCTTCCAAGAGTGTAACGATTAGCAACAGTGCTGTATAGTAAGTCATATTTATGGTTTATATTATAGTGAGGGACCGTTAAAACTTGCAGCTACAGTAGGCGCGAGAGAGGTTCTGGTTCTGGTTCAAATCTGTGGATTCGTCTTGTACCTTTATTCGTGGGATTGGTTTGTTTTGTCTGCCAGGGTTTGCTTCAGGTGCGCCGTTTCCCCCCCCCCACAGTCCGTCGATATACAGTATAGGATGATTTCCTGTAAGTGAGATTTAGGGGTGTAAAGGATTTTTAAAAAAAAAGAAAAAAAGTTGGAATTTGACATTTAAAGGAAACAACTATATTTCTAATCCGGTCCGGGATCGCCTAAGGATCCCACCGGATGAGCCGGAGAGCGTTGCTGGGGAGAGGGATGGAAGAAAATGGATGGATGGATGGACTGAACGAGCAGACACACTCTGTTTTCATCTCCATGAGAAGTTTTATATTTAAAAACAATTTTTTTCTTCAGTTCGGGGCCGGGTCAGTTCTTCTATGGCGGACAAGCTATGATCCAAATTAGGAACCGGCCTAGAAAACCAGCCAAAGTGGAAATGTGCTAACAGCCCCCCCTGTTGAGAGCCTCGGATAATTGCAAATTCAAAATATGAAATGTAATAATAATTATATAAATAAGATTTTTCCTGCCACTTTTTAAAGTTACTAGGCTTTTAAGGTGAATCCCTTAAAATACCCCAATCTCCTGCATTGTACAAGCAATCCCCATGATTCAAACTCCTCCAGTTGATTGAAATGCACCAGATTTGGACTAAATAGAACCAACGGTTGAGAAACTACTAATGTACTACTTTTTTATCCCCCAACGTTTTGGGGATGTAATAATTGCCTAAATCTTGGTTTAGAGTCGAAGAGTCTACAAAAAAAGTAAATTGTATGTTAAAGACTTTCCTTTCGAACAACAACGGCAACAAAAAGTAAATCCATTATCCTTTTAACGGGTTTGTCAGGCGGCTCAGTCCCTCACTGATTGTGACTCATTCTTTGAGCACAGCCAGATGGATCCTTCATCGTACGCTCATAGAACATATACTCTGTGACAAATGTTCGCTTTAGATATGCCAAGGGAGTTGTTTTGGGGGAAACTAAATCAAGAGCCGAAATTACTATTCGCTCAATTTGCATACCGATCTTGCGACATAATATCCTTGTTCCATTTCATAGGGGAAAAAAACAACAGCTTATCATGCTCTTTTTTCTTTTCTTTTTTTTTTAGAAACACCTGTAGAGAATAGCTGTATTCTGATTTGGGTAATTGAAAAAGTGATTTTAGTTTCCACTGGAGGCTGCGTCATGCCAGGGAATCTGGGGTTGAGTAAAACTCATAGGATCGAAGCGCAGGGATCCACGTTTGTCTTCTTCTTCTTCATCATTGTCCTGGGTCTCGGAGAACCTGGTGCCGAGTGCTGGACGCCAAGATTCTGTTTCAAAATCTGCATTGTAAAATCTTTTTTTGTTTTGTTTTTTGTATACGATGAGTTTGGGGCTTTAGTTTTGTGTCTGAACTTGATGTCCCTGAAACCTGAGATTTTGCACTAAAGGTCCTATGACTCTGCGGTTTTGTAAGTCAGTTGTTTCTTGTGCCAACTGGGAGAACTTGGAAGGAGTGTGTGAATTATTGTGAAAGGGGTTGGCAGGGTGGAAAGATGAGTTTAATTTTCATCCGCAGCCTCTGCAGGGCAAAGCGCATGAGGATCAGTCTAAGTTAATTGGTAAGACAACAGACGGTGAGGGAGGCGGATAGTGCACACAGCGCAAAGCCAGAACTCATGTGAGGCGGGGGTCTTACGCAACTCCTTTTTTTCTCCAAGGGCATGATCTCTACAATATGCCACATGGATCGATGCCATTGTTTTAAGGTGATTGATGTCAAGATGCTGATAGCAATAGTTTCCTAAAGTATGCTAACAATCTGCTGAGTCATGAGTAAAGTTTTCCCTGTTTGAAAAATGAAACACCCGCCAGACGTCCAGCGTGTTAAAACTACCCCCTGGATGTGTTTGGTTTGTTTTTGTGTGGACAGAAGGAGTGAAGCCGTTTGTATGTGTGTCTGTTTCAGTTTGTGTATTTGTACGTAACGGTATATGCGTTCCAGAAAACACCACCTAAAAGAGACTACATTACACAAAATCACGTTTGTGGGGGTTTGTCGAAGAGGGCTGACAGAAATCACAAACATCTGGTGCAAATAACGTTACTTTTATGATTGGAATGAAATTATTCTGTTTAAAAAATAAGTAATTTGGGAAATGAGGAAATGAACAATCCCACATACTATTTAAACTACTGACAGGAGTAAGTAGAAACTCACTGGTCTGGTTTGTTCTTGCGCTGTCTTTATCTGGTTCCTTACTTCCTACCTGTTATCTTTTCTGCTATGTCTCATTCTTGGACTACTGAATTGCTCTCTTAATCTCCATTTTGAACACACCCTAATTTCCCTAGACAATATACTCGTGTTTTTGCCACTGCTGGTCACTTCTACTCCTGTCTTTTTTTTTCTTGCGTACTGCAATAAAACTCACAAAGTCAAGTCTGAGCTCCGACAGTCGTTATTTCAGGTTAGCACATCTGCCCGGTGAACTGGCAGATGTGCGTGTAGAGCAAAGGTTAGCCCATATTGTCTCATCCCAGGTTCTGATTGGGAGGTGTCAGAACACACAATACATCACAGGGCTGTTTTGGCCGCAGAAAGGGGACCTATACCATTAGGTAGGTGGTTTTAATGTTATGGCTGATTGCTATATTAATGGTATCTAATTGGAAAATGGCTCCAAAAAACCCTGTGATGAACTGGCGACCTGTCCAGGGTGTAGCCTGTGTCTTGCAAACGTCAGCTGGGACAGGTTCCAGCCCCCACGCAATCGGTTATAGAAAATGAATGGATGCCTGGAACTTAAATCGCAAATCTACGATCACCCTCTTCCAGCTGAAACAGAAGTTCCGCTGCTTTGAATAGAACCCACATGGAAAAACATATTATGTTTACTAATGTTCTTACTTTAGTTTAATATGTTTATTTATGTCAGGGACCACGAACAAACACATCAGAGAAAAGATGCTTTGCAACACCTGATCTCCATCTGTGGTCTAACTGTGCATCCTAACTGAGAAAGTCAAGCACACAGCATCAAGGTGCAGCAAGATGCTACCTTGGACAGCAAATAGTACGAAACACAAGTGGCTGGTATGTGCGCGCACACACACACACACACAAACACACACACATATATACGTGTTATTACTATGGAATAATAGAACTGCTTCAGCTTCGAGGATTTTTCTATTATGCTACCGTTACATTTCCTCCAAGCATTTATCATATATAAGTGATTTGAAGCGACTCTTTAGACAGAGATGCAAAGTTTGACATTCAAATACACGAGTTAGAGGTTCTGCTGTGGATTTGCGGTAATGCACCAAGACGTTCAGAATATACCCCGTTCCTCAGTACCGGAGATGAAGATGTGTGGAGCACCACCAACGACGGTTGTGTCCGGGAGTTTTTTCGGCCCCCTGGATTTGGTACAGTTTATGGATTCTTTCCTCCATCTCAGTGACCTTCTTTGTGAGACAGCTCTTGCAGCCAGCAGACGAGGAAGAGGAGCCATGGCCTTGACTCCCTGCTTGTTATAAAAACTTATAAACCGATCGTCCGATGGCTAAAGATCCTTAAGACCAAAGACGGTATATAAAGCAACCAATTTCTAAAATGTTGTATCGTGCTTATCGACAATAAATACAGAAATGTTCCAATCTAAGGTGGCTTGAGGAAGACTTCAGAAAGGAAAACCTCTAAATCAGATTTGTCCCTTCTCAAATCTTAGAATCAATTTTGTTTCGTTCCAAACTCTACCAGGCACTAAAGCACTAAAGGTCAACAAAGAAGAAATACGGCTGGGTTTGAAAAGCTAAACTTTACAAGCGCTAGTCAAACTTTAATGTTATGAGCTGTAATCTCCTGAGAGTCAATAACATTACGAGACCATTTTACACAACCGGCCGTTGATGATAAATCCATCACACAACCTGCCAAACAATTTAAATCAGTTTATAATCAATGCCATTGTGAGATTAAATAGCCTCCACAATCAATTTGATTTCCAAAATGTGGTGTAATTGATTATTTGAAGTAGCATAGCATGACTAGAATCCAGAGCGGCTTCAAGTTAACTCTCTGTTTCTGTTGAAAAATGTTTCTATATTTCTTTGTGATTTATATATACACAGAATATCTGGGGACACCACAGAGTTCTTCTCGTTATCAAACAATATTTGCCTCACCTCTCACACGGATCTGTTAATATCAAGGGCAAACAGCACGTGTCCCGACACGGGGACACGTCTCACAGCATGCATCCCACTGGTGGCCTATGGAGTCTCCCAGCATGCACCTGTCCATCCTTGTCTTGCACGCAGATAGGTGGCCAGATGCTATCTCTAAGGAAAGGCTATTACGGGGCTTGTTGATGGTCCTTCTTCCGCCTTCGCTCTGTCCTAGATTATAAAGTTGGACTCCCTAAAGAAAGTGTAGATGACTCTTTCTGTATTATAGTCCAAGAATTACCCATTTCTTTGGGGCTCCATATGTAAAGTAGTACATTCTTAGATTAACATGAACTTTTTGCTAAATTTAGCTTCAAACATTTTAAAAGTTTCTTTTGAGTCTATATCTATATAAATGCTGCGTCCTAATGTGAATTCTATATCTAAACGTTAAATCTAAATACAATCAATAAATCTAGATGTTAAATCTAAATGATAAATCTAAATCTAACTATTAAATCTATTTATTAAATCTAAATGTTAATTTGTATCTAAACGTTAAATGCAAAAGTTAAATCTAAATGTTAAATCTAAATGTTAAATCTTAATGTCAGATCTAATGTAATTATCAAATCTAAACATTAAATCTAAACGTTGTATCTAAACGTTAAATCTAAACGTTAAAGCTAAATCCAATTATTAAATCTAAATGTTAAATCTAAATGTAATTATTAAATCTAAATATTAAATCTATCCAAACATTAAATCAAAATGTTAAATCTAAATGATAAATCTAAATCTAACTATTAAATCTATATATTAAATCTAAATGTTAATTTTTATCTAAACGTTAAATGCAAAAGTTAAATCTAAATGTTAAATCTTACTGATAGATCTAAATGTAATTATCAAATCTAAACATTAAATCTAAATGTTGTATCTAAACGTCAAATCTAAACATTAAATCTAAATCCAATTATTAAATCTAAATGTTAAATCTAAATGTAATTATTAAATCTAAATGTTAAATCTAAATGTAATTATTAGATCTAAATATTAAATCTATCCAAACATTAAATCAAAATTTTAAATCTTAATGTTAGATCTAAATGTAATTATCAAATCTAAACTTTAAATACAAATGTTAAATATAAATGATAAATCTGAATGTAACTATTTAATCTATATATTAAATCTAAATGTAAATTTTTATCTAAACGTTAAATGCAAAAGTTACATCTAAATGTTAAATCTTATTGTTAGTTCTTAATCAAATTATCAAATCTAAATATAGAATCTAAATGTTTTATCTAAACGTTAAATATAAATGTTAAATATAAACGTTAAATCTAAATCCAATTATTAAATCTAAATGTTAAGTCTAAATGTAATTATTAAATCTAAATATTAAATCTATCCAAACATTAAATCAAAATGTTAAATCTTAATGTTAGATCTAAATGTAATTATCAAATCTAAACGTTAAATCTAGATGTTAAATGTTTATTGCAAAACTAAATGCTTAGTTAAAAATGCTAATTTTCACTGATGTCAGCGGAATTACTGAAATAAAAGCTAAATCTAAGAAATAGAAGCTTTGTGCTAAATATTTAGGCTCAACATATAGATTTAGATTTGAATGTTTAAATAGGTTTAGATGTAATATTAAGATTGGACATAGAAATTCAGATGTAATCTTTGAATATTTACATTTAGATTTAGATTTAACATGGAGACATAACATTTAGATTTTCATTCAATATTTAAAGATTTTATTAAACATATTTTTTCTTGGGAAGGTAAGTTCATAAATATTGCTGTAAATATGTGATGAAAGGTTCGACACTGGCTTTTAAAACGTTGTTTAGAGGCATATGTGGCAAGAACTTTCCAAACGGCTCTTCATACATTTCTTCAAAGATGGTAAGTAAGAAGTCCTTAAATTTCCAGGATTTTGTTCTTTATTTGAATATTTTTTTATTCATTTTAACCGATTTCACTGTTTTGTACTTCTTACATTTCAGCAAACTTAATAATTTTTCTCATTTTGGTGCTTTCCAATTTTACCAAGACTAACTCCAGCCTATATGGCAGGGACAATAAGTCTTAAAGAAAATAATCCCCTGCTGTATTCATCGGCGCATTTAATGCATGACAGATGATCCAAGACGACATACTAAACATGTGAAAGAGCGAAACAGACAATAAACATGTGAGAGAAACTCGACCACAGGCTTCCATCGATGTTAAAACTTCTTCTTTTCTTCTTTCTTCTACCTTCTTTTCGCCTACATAATGCTCAGTCTTTTCCTTTCAGTGGCAGCCGGGGCTCACTGATGCGAGTGAAGGCCAGCCCATGATGTCCAAGCCCACAGAAGAGCTACTGAAGAACACCTTTCTTAAGATGTTGGTGCTGGTGCTTAGAGCAATGCCACTAGCACGGATGAAAAAAAAAGTAAAATCATCCACATTCTGACAGTTTGTGGATATATAGTGCGTATCCTGTTCGATTCAGATTGAAGGACCCAAATGCAGACGCAAGGAGAATGAAAGGATAAAAATGAATTCCACCAGTACTTGAGAAACAGAATGCACGGAATTACAAAAGGCAAAGAAATGACGAGGAAGGTCAGTCCAACCGAGAATAACTCCAATGAGAGAGTGGGAAACAAAGACAACCGAAAAAGAACCAGCACATAAACTAAATACCCGGGAGGCTCAGCAGGTACCGGTGAAAATTACTGACCAATTACAACGGTGCCATGGGAACAACAGCAGGAATTGTGGGAAAAAAAATGAAAGAAAAAAAGGGACAATCTAAAGTAATGAAAGCACCAAGAAGTGGTAACAAATACATATAAATCTTTAATCTATCACAGTAATATAATTCTTCATTGATTTTACTTTTTTGTCTGCTTTTAAAGACCTTGGTCTTACATCATCTAGTCCAGTGGCTGCTAGTTTTAAGAAGTCTATCCAAACAAAATTGCATTATCCCACTGATTGATTTATGTTTTGCAAGCAACATAGGAAACATCTTTGTTGTATTTAAGAATATTTGATTTCTACTTTAACATGCCTGGTTTTGAAAACCAAATACTACAATAATATTTATTATTGTATAAGAGATTTTATGCTATTCGATCCTAGATCGAACTTGTTGGATTGAGTTAATATTGGGTTTATCTGGCTTTGTTATGATAGAAATGTGGGGAGCTGTTTTTTTATTTTATTTATTCTTGCCCTTAGTTATTTCACCGAAAAAGTCGGGGGTATTATGGAATCGTCATCGGCGTTGCAGCCGCCGCAGATCCTTTGTGTTAACCCGGTAACTCCAAAACTATTGCATGAATCATTTTCAAATTACACACCAACATAGACTTCAGTGAGCATAAGAACGGGATTAATTTTGTGAAGGGTCAGTTGTATATTTCCACCACTAGGAGGAGCTTTATCTCAAAGGTTTTGGTGTCATAATTTCTTAGCAGCTGGTCAAATTTTAGACCAAATTTGACTCGCGGGGATTTGTCTTAAATATATCATATTTGACTTTAATAGTTCATATTTTATTTATTAGGGCAATCCTTTTAATGAAAAACGCTCTTTTTGGAGCATAAATTACTAACCGTCAGTCCAATTTGGACCAAATCTACCCAATAAGAACTGCTTCAAGGATATCTAACTTTTTTTTTTCATATTTTACTGAAATTGTTCATATTTCACTCATTAAGGGGCTTTTGTTGTTGCAAAAAACACTGTTTTAAAGTTTTCGTGTCATCAAAGTTCTCTGTATATCATATTAAACTATATTAGTTCATATTTTACTCACTAGAGAGAGTTTTTTTTTATGAAAAACAACTTTTTTTCAGACATCACTTCACATTTGATTCGAGGAGTTCCATCAGAGGGATTGCTTGTAAGACGCAGGGCATTGGGGGGCTTTTCCGGGCACATCCCCTCGCATCTTTGCTGTCAGTGGATGACAGCGCTGCCCTACTTCTGAAACAGAACTTAGGCTCTTTCATTTCCTACACTCATGAATATCATTGCTGCGAATGTCACTTTCTCTAACGTGACGGCATGCAAAGTAAAATAATCAAACGCTGCTGTAAAAAAAATGCTATGTGTATGATTACTTAGATTTATGTCAGCACCACCCCAAGGGATGACATGCCCTGCAATTCTGACAGTGATTATAACAACATGTTAAGAGGTTGACAGCCAAAAACTGAAAATTGTATTAAACTGGCCCCCGGCCCCATGTCAGTTTCCAAGAGTCGCCCTGAGGCCAAACTGTTTGAGAATCTCCCGTGTAATAAAGCATGGATGAAAGAATGGATGTCCTATTAAAGGAGCAGGAGTAGGTGAGTATGTGTTTGTAAATGGGTGTCTCTGTAATTTCCCTCTACATCTATTGCAAATGTGCGCAGCTGAGCTGTCAAATGTGATGTCATTTAGCGGCGTTCTTAAGAGTTCAAGTGAATGCCTTAGTATAATTCAGGGCTTATAATGAATGATCTGTCAATTACTTAGACCCGGGAGATTCTTCCGTTGCCCTATCTATCTCATTTAAAAGTCTTCACTCGCAACGCGTCTCTCTAGCCTCCCTGGCTCACAACCTTCAACAAGTAATTGGGGGACTAGTTAGCAACTCAGCGGCATAGACCGAAAGCTGTGTGGACTCCGGCGTTAGAATCGAGGCAACCGGTCCCACGTTCTCCCGCTCTCTTTCAATTAATTATGACCTTGAGAGCTGAGACCAACTTATGAGTGACTCACGCCCTTGTTTCCGTGTTATAGTGATAGATCTGCAGGTAAATATCGGTCTGTGTGCAGACGGCCATCTGTACCGTCTTAGTATTAGGACTTTGGGTCCTCTTTAACAAGCTAGTGAGCTAAAGTCCATGCTGCAAGTTCAGTTGGGGCGTGCCCAGCTCGCTTTAGCTAGATATATTGTGTCTGGATGCACGGTAAGGCAAAAGAAGCAAAGGAGTTGTATTTAGTCTCTTAAATATTAGGTACCTGAAAAGTCGGGGATGTAATGGAAATCGTAATCACAGCCGCCATGTCCGCAGCTGCGTTAGATTCTTTGTGTTAACGCGATATCTCAAAAGCTATTCAATGGATCCTTCTCAGACGTTATTCCCTCAGACTTTAGTGCGAGGAAGAAGAGGTCTGATTTTGGGAAAGTTTGGTTGTATATCTCAGCGTCAGGGGGAACTTTATCTCCAAAAGTTTTGGGGCCATAACTTCTCAATCGTTGGTATGATTTATTCCAAATTTAGTCCATACGAATCGACGGGAAGAGATCTGTATTTTATGCGATGTGTTTTACTCTAATAGTTCATATTTTACCCACTCACTATGGGGAGCACTTTTGGACTTTACTTCACATTTAGGAGGAGTTCAAGCAAGGGAAATGCTTGTATAACACAGGGGAGTGGGTGATTTTCGGGGATACTATGTCAGAATGATGTCAGAAACGATAGCGTAGGCCGAGTTTGTCGATTGTGTTTTAAACCCTGTAACTGTTACTGCCACTGGGAAAGAAAAGAAAAAACAAATGCAACAACAAACCCAAAGCTCATGAACGCATGTTTAAACTTCATTTATTACTTGTTTCAGGGTTTGATATAACGGAATCGTCCTCGCCGCGTCCGCCGCACATCATGCATGTTAGCGCCAGAAACTATTTCATTGATCATTTTCAAAAAGTACACCCATGTAGACCCTACTGCAAGGAAGAACTGGATTGATTTTGGGAAAGCAGATTTGATGCATATGAATCCACTGGAGGAGATTTACCTTGTACACATTGTATTTTACTCTAATAGTTCATATTTTACTCTCTTCATACAGCTGTTTGAATGACGAGAGTAAAAGGCCGAGTTCCTTTGTATGACATTGTTTGTTTTTTTAAAACAATTTCTATATGTTTATTTTAACAGCAGCATACAATAAGTCTGATAGGGTTAAGTCTGGACCAGCGGGAATAGTCGTAGAGAAACATGACTGCACAACGGGCCACACAACGCATTTTCTTTCACCAGATCGTCCCGTGTGGCAGCAGTACTCCTAACTCTGTAAAATGACGGATTGGATTTAGACACAGGCGCATAAACTGTGGTCGGCAGACATGTTGCTCCTGATGAAATTAGACTTCTCACTTACCTACTTGCTCTTTTCTAAATCAATATGTATGTAAACTGGGGTGAATCTAAATATTTGGGCACTTTCATTTTCATAAATCAAAATAGATTTGAAACATAATGCTGCATATAAAGCATAACGTACCTCAACATATCAATAATTCATACAGGGAACAAAACGGCTTACATTATTCATATGCTAGCGTTGCAGCAGACGAAGAGTGTGAATAAGCGGACATGTGACAGCACCATGATTGTCTCCCTGTGCCTCCGTTTGGACCTGCTAATTCTGTGAGCATGCAGTCCGTTCCATAATGGAAGATTAATCGGTCATTTGGGGAGGCAAGAGGATTCTTTTTTTTGGACCGCGTAATGAATTTACTGGACTTGTGGGTATTTGGCAAAAATTGAAGGGATGTGCCGATATTGTCGTTGTCCAGCTGCCATGTTCGGCATGCTGCCAACTGCGTAACAGTATGACGCTTAAAAAGTGAGTGGAATGCACCAGAATACTCAGAAATCAAAGCTAACACTCTTTTAGATAATTAAAAATGAATAATTGATATGTTGATTGGTGCCATCTTTTACTACTAGAAATTATTTGTGGGGAGTTTTTCCTTTTACATCCTTTGATCAGAATTTGAAGACGGATGGAGAAAAGCACTAGAAACTCATTAGTTGCAATTTGTGGCAGTCCGACTGACTTATTTTCAGATTGAAACATGCAGCTAAATCAGGGCAGAAGTTGTGCCCAAAGTATTAAAGCAACTAATGATGAGAGAGAGCTTAGAAAATTATTTCACAACTAGAAAATTCACCCAGAGAGTGAAAACCAACGCCCAGGGCCAAAACTTACCTCTGCACCTACTTTGTTTCTTCCTCTCTCATTCTCTTCATGTGTTCAGCTCGGTGTTTTATTCTCGGCTCCAAACTCCAAGACTCTGAGCGGGGCATTGTCATAAACAGACGCTGTTGCGTTATTTCCTGTTTATCTCCAGTACCCTCGGCTTTGGAAGAATTCATGAAGATTTCTCCTTTAATCTCTGAGTTATTTCCAGCTTCTAAATCTACGGACAACTCCGACAAACTCTCCCAACTATCTCTCACTAATCACTGATACTCTGTGGCCAGTCGTCCTGCGCCTTCCACTTCAGCGGCTCTGTTCCGCCCAGCGACCCCCCAGCTCCACCCACAAAGGACCTTCAACGCCATAAAAGGAAAAAAGGCGGCGACAGCCACATTGTGATGCCAATAGTCCAAACGGCTTATTTTATTTTAAAGTCAGCAAAATGTAAAAACATGTATGATATTCCAAAACCTACCTCTCTCATCCAAACTGCCCTTTAGTTTTCTGTAGTCTTGCTCACTGACAGATCTATCGAACGAGTAGAGTACTGGAAAAAATGGAATCCTACATTCATTTTTCGCTTTGTCAGCTTTAGGAACAGCAGATCCCTGTTTGCCATCTACCGCGTCTTCCCGAGGGTAAAAGTTCACTGCACACCGGATGAAACGGGTCGTTCATGATTCTGTCAGCTTTGCATATCACAAGTTCATCATACATGTTACTGAACTGCTTTTTGTGGTTTCCCTAAGACTTCGGAGGCCGAGTTCACATTTTTCTGCAGCTTTTTCCGTCTTTCAAAATTCAAGTTTCCCGACCACATGATCACATTAAAAGATAAAATTCTTTCTACCAGGCAACTTCCAGAATTTACAGGAACCAATTCAAAATTGTTCAGTTTGCGTCGCGGGTGGACACGTTGTGAACATTTCTTTAAAATCTAAGAGAGAGAGGAAGTAAATGAGAGGAGAGGACGTCTCTGAGCCGGTAGATGGTCCCTCTAGTAACACCTCGACCCACGGGTCTCTGAAGCAGCATATGTATTTGCAGCAGTTGCTCCATTGATCCAAAGATGGTCACAACTTAATGCTTCCCTGATGCCGAGGTTTTTGGACTTAGTTCAATAAGTCTCTTCTCTGAGCAGGCCACCCCACGCCAGAAAAGTTCTCACTCACATCGGCCCCAACAACATCGCCAATAAGTCTGAAATATGTGATTTTATCAGTAAGTTCTAAACATACTAAGGGCAAGCAATACATTTTTTTTAATCTCTGGGTCAATCTCCCGCTTCCGTCGAGTCTGTCAGTCTGCAGACATGGCGACTGTCAGAGCGCTCCAAAAAACACAACCTGCTTTTAATTGATCATCGTTTTGGGTTTTTTCCATTTTTGTCTGGGACTTCAGAACAATTTTAAACAGAGACAGCAACAAGCCCTATTCACATTAGAGAGAGGATGCCTGACTGAAGCCCGACGGACCGGGCCGGGCTTCAAATTGAGCTTCAGCCGCAAATGAATTTAAGTTCCTTGTGAGGAACGTTCCGTTCTTCTTTTTTAAATTTTTTTAAATTTTAATTTATGATATGGTTAAAATGCCAGCGCACTCTATTTGTTGCACTTATTACTGCCCATAAACACAACCCCAAAGTTTTATTTATGACGGTCAATGAAAGTCTCCCTGTGCCCCAGCTGAAAGTCATCATGAAAAGTTTGATCCTGTTTTACTAAGAAAGTCCAGAAATTTAGAGCCACTAACCCTCAGAAACCCGTTTGAACCCATTTTACCCAGTCTGAACCTTTAGAAACATTATTATTATAGTCCTCTGGCCCTCTTAATGCAACAGCATTAAAGGTAATATTTTAGGTAATAGGATCTTTTACGGTCTTTTTTAACTTCTATTTTTTTTTAACAGTTCTCTGGGAAATGGTGGTTTTCCCGATTATTATTACGACTATTTTAAGGGGCTGTGTCCCGGCTGTTAAAAACCCCTGCACTGGATCCTCCTCTCCCTCAGAGTTATGGATCGATATCCAAGCAGAGACGTTTCAGTCTGTGTTGGAGAAATCCCACAGCACTGAGACTGCACTACTGAAGGTCACCCACGACCTCCTTATGGTCAAAAGGAGGTCGTGGGTGCCGTTGAGGGCGTGTGCTCAGGCCTCGATTCACAAAACCTCCTCAACCATACAGTAGCTCCTAACTTTCTCATTGAGGTTTGACTCTTCTGAAAAGTGGACGTTTCAATCGCAACTAATGGGACTCTTAACTTACAATAAAAACATTTTACAAAGCTTTGAAGTAGCTCGTACTGCGTCACAAGTTAGACACTGCCTTTATTCTTCTTTATTCTGTGTTAAATCAGTAGCGCAAATACTTACAATTTAAATTTGAATCATATTTAGTGCTTAAAAATATTACAAAATGTATATTATAATACTTATTTGTTGATATCCCCGATAAAATCGGAAATCTTAAGTCATCACCGCGTCCGCTACAGATCTTTCTTGTGAACGTGATAACTTAAACACAACTTCATGGATCTATTTTTAGATCTTAATGCGAAGAAGAACTGGATAGTATTTTGGGAAAGATTGGTTGCTTATACTAGACGCTAGGAAGAGCTTTAACGAGAAAAAGTTTTGGGACCATCATTTCTCAACCATTGTACCAATACAGTCCAAATTTCATACCCCCATACACTGTAGTGCGAGGAAGAACTGGATTGATATTGGGAAAGATTGTTTGTATATGTCCAACAATAGGAAGATCACAAGATCACATTTAAGTCCAATAATTCATATTTTTCTCACTAGGGGGAGCTATTTTTTTATGAAGAACACTGAATTTTGGACATAGTTTAACATTTGATTTGAGGCGGGTCAGGGCATCAGGGGTTAAATTCCTATTTACTATGTCTTCTCTGGAACCGCTGTTACATGTGGAGTTCCCCAGTGTGGGATTAATATAGTAGGAACTACTTTACGAGCGTAAACGACTCTTATCCAGTAGATTATTTCTATCATAAATTCACAAACAGCGAACAGCCAACCACAGTTTGATGAAACCTGACATCATCCTTAGCCTTTTCTTTAAACAAGAGTTCTCCCCGTTCCTTAATAAATCACTCTCAGCAGCTTCGTGAATAGGTCTTTAAACTTACATCTTTTAAAGACAGAGGACGACATATTTTCAGCTAAGCGTATTAAAAGTGTTTCAATACGGGGAGCACAGCATATTACTTTAGTAAAGTCATTATTTTTGGAAAAATTGCTGGCTACACTGAAGCTTAAATGCTCTTTAATGCTCCGTCTTATTTATTTATTTATGGCCTTCATTTAAACATTTGCTATTGTGTGAATTTTAATTAATCTTTTAATAATACCAGAGAGAATAAAAGCCCGTCCCGCTCCTGTAATAACCTGGGGGCTAACAGTGAGTCCAGTCAGTGTGTTATTAGGCAAAGCCAGGCTGAATGATCACCTCACCCTTTTGCTTTTCTTCATTGCACCCTGCTGGCGTATCCTTGGTGGTTTCATTATGGCGTTTTTTGCTACAATATGTCAGGTTATTTAATGAAACCATTGTGGCCATAATGGCTGGGGATTAGAACTAATCCACACAGAAACTTTGCTGATAACAGCAGACATAAAAAGCAGCCCCCTGCTCATCTTCTCTGTAAATGTTTGGACCAGTAGTTCATAACGCACAAAGTAAGCTATTCTTAAAGCGCTCGTTCTCTTGGGCTTATGGGCATCTTTTTTTTTTTATTCTACGCAGAGGACGGCAAACTTGTATTAAAAGCCAACCAATGCACAATATGTTGTATAATCCCCATTAACTGCTCGACACACCATGGTGGTTTTCTTACTACATCTTCCACATATTGCTGTCTGAACAGATTCGACCCCGTAAGAAAGGCCAGACGGAGTTACCCCACTATTTCCTCTGATTTCTAAATCTCATATCCGCAGGAATAATAATACACCACCTGGATCCTATGATTTATTTATTTTTTTTCCAAGTTGTTGGAGTGCCTGTGCAAATGTATGCAGAACAGTATATGTTATATACTGAATCAATGACACCTTCTACAAACCGTGCTAATTCTCCGCCGCTCTAAGTCTGACCGTAATTGCTGCCATTGTATCGACTCTTTTGCCTGCAGCAGTTTATTCCAATTACTTTTCATGCTACAACGGCAGGTTACAGTTCAACTGTGTGGAATGAATTTAGATCAAGTGAATGAAGCATAAGTGAAGCGAAATCTGTAAATGTAAATTATGCAGATGGAGTTCAACATGTTGCTTAATCAGATGCAGACCGCAATCCTGATTCAGGAAATAGAAGATGCTCTCCCTAATGTCTAGGAATCACTCCGTTGTTTCTCAATGCCTGCCCATATCCCTGTTCCAGCGTTATCATCTGCTTTTGGATTGTGAAAACGCTTTTTTAAGTTGAATTATATTCAAGGACAACACAGATGTCCAGTACAAGAAGGGCCAAGGTCATGTCCACATGACAAGGAGACTGAGGTCCTTCAGAGTGTGCTGGACTCTGTTAACGACCTCCTTTTGACACTGTGGTATCATCAGCGATCTTCTACTCTGTGGTCTGCTGGGGTGGAGGAAGCACAGAGAGGGGCAGGAAGAGACTGAACAGACTAGTCAGCAGGTCCGGCTCTGTCCTGGACTGTCCCCTGGACTCTGTCGAGGAGGTGGGTGAGAGGAAGTTGTAAACCAAAGCTGCCATCTATTCATCCTGGACTACACTCCCCCCCCTACATGAGACTGTTGGAGCTCTGAGCAGCTCCTTCGGCAGCAGACTGAGACCCCCACAGTGTGAGACAGAACGCCACCGCAGGTCCTTTGATCCGACGGCAATGAGGCTGTACAACAAATCCCTCTGAGACTGTGACGTGTCTGAGACCCAGAATTCTGCAACCAACCATTCATTTACCTCACTACAAACCGTGTGTGTATCTGGAAATCCATCCACCGACTACCGAGTAATTACCAGTGATGGATGAAGTATTCGGATGCTTTGCATGAGTAAAATTCCTTATAACACACTGAAAGTAATCCACTGCTAACAAAAGAGGCGCTTTCAAAACATACTGGGGAGCACTTTACAATACAGCATGGTAATAAGATGGTATTAATGGGGTAATAGTGTGGTAATAAAGAGGTAATACCTATGTAATTGCATGTAATTACCAAAGTAATAATTAAGTAATACCTTGGTAATAACAGCGTGTTAATAAGATGGTAATAGTTGTATTATACTTTGGTAATAAAGAGGTAATACATATGTAATACCATGTAATTACTGAAGTAATTATCAAGTTATAGCTTGATAATAACAGCGTGGTAATAAAATGGTAATAGTGGCATTATAGTGTGGTAATAAAGAGGTAATAAATATCTAATACCAAGTAAAGTGGTTATTATAAGGGAACTACCACAAATTTTTGCAGGTAATTAAACAAACAGTTTTACAGGATTACCTTGAAACAAAAGGGATGTTTGGAACATAAGGGTTGGATGAACGTCAGTATTATAACATGGTGTTTACCAATTGTAATCTTATTTAGAAGGTATAACGCTCATAGTTGCATACAATACTGTGAAAACAAATAGCTTTACTACCTCATTATTTTAATGTTATTTCAATATTAATATGCCCATATTACCATTTTAGAATCCAAATATTATAAACTTAGCATTGTACCAAAGTATTACTGTAGTATTACCAAATAGTTTTACCTCATTTCCATCTTTAAATTTGGGTTTCCGCCTTATTAACGCTCATTTTTGGGCCATTATTGCCCTGTTACATAAATTCCAGTGAAAATGATATATACCAATTGTTATTACTATATTACATAATTACTACCTCCCTATTACCATTATCTTATTACCGTGCTGTAATGTAAAGTGCTACGCGTTACTGAAGCAAATTATGGAAGTATTATCAGCAAAATATACTTAAATAATAAAGTTAAAGTACTCATTGGTCCCGCTCAGTGTTTAACTATTATGTTTGGATTCCTATTCCTGCTGCATTAACGTGAAGGTCTATCACTGCATTAGATGTTAAAGGATGAGGTAATCTAACTAGTTTTTTTGCCGTGAAGTAGCTTAAAAAGAATTTAACGACTTGTTTGATCATGAATATTTGTTTCTTGACGATGAGGAAACGCAAGACAAAGAAAAGCTGTGCAGTCGGTTAAAATTCAACTCAACAAATCACTGGGAGACAATAAATAGTTTATGACACACACATTTATTCATAAGCAAGCACATGCTAAGAGGAGAAGAATGATGGATTATATCAATAGAGCAGGGTGTCTATGTCTGTCTGACAGCCTCACACTGACAACAACACCCCAGAAAATCACTGCATCCAGCCAAGAAGTAGTCTGGCACTTAACCTCCCTTTGAACCGTAGCAGAGGAGACATAAAACGATATTTCCGGAGATTCAGATCTGTTGGTTGGTCTTCTTCTTACCGTCGGATGGAACCAGGTTAGCCGTTTCTCCTTACCGCCAGTCTTATTGCCAAGCTTCGCTACCGTCTCATGTATTCATTTTCAGACTAAACTGTCAGATTTTCAAACTAATTTGAGCATATAAGTCAAAAATGAAACTTTAAAATGATTATTTTATTTTGAATGAGGTGAAAGGTTATCCAATACCTAAATCACCAGGATGAGAAAGTATTCACTCCTCTGAACGGCGTTCCGTCTTATTGCTCCACCTAGTAAGCATCGATAACAGCAACAAAATGCTTCTGATAACTGGAGATCACAGGTTGAATCGCCTTGATTGCCTTTGATCCAACCACTGCATTTTCATTTCTTTTCAGCCGCTCACAGAGAGCGAGTCTTCTGCTAGGGATCATTCTCTTTCTGCATGACCCAGAATGCTCTGGCAGAGAGCAGAATTTGTCCTGTAACTGTAGCAACTAAGCATCCCCACATTACTCCCCCACTACCACCTCTGTGCTCCTTCTTAGGTATAATGGTTCTATTTGTGGAATACTGTGTTTTGTTTACACCAGATGCAACAGGAACGTTTCAACTTTTGACTTATCGGGCCAAAGATTATCCTCCCAAACGCATCATCGAGGTAAGTTGACGAGCCTCAATGTTCTTCTGGGTAAACGCTGGCTCCTGCCTCATCATGAACATTGACCTTTATTGGAGTGAGAGAGGCACAGAGTTTCTTGCATATTTAGTTTGGATCTTTTGCGACTTCCAGAATGAGCATTCGGCATAATATCGAAGGTATTTTGGAACTTTTGTCATTACCTTCACATGGACGTTTCTATTTTTTACCTTTGTTTGTCTGTTAGTAAGCAACATTACGAAAAAACTAATGGGTGGATTCTAAATGTTGCCCAGATGTAGGTTGTGGCATATCCTGGAGATAAGTTCATTGGTCATGTTATATCATGACATCGAGACGTGAAGTCACCACAACGTTTTATTAACCAACATTTCATTTTTGTTGTCAACATTAATGGAGGGATTTGCTTGAAACTTTACCCAGAGGAAGTTTTTGGCATATCCTAGAGGTGATAACATTTGGGGAATTTTGACCCCTATGGTCAATTGACTCGGACGCATCCAATCATTATAGTCTGCATCTTGAATAATATCTACGGCATTTTACATAATCTTCTACATAAATTAGAATCCATGGGATTAGAAAGCGTACGGATGAACCGCTGTGGCGTCCTCTAAAGGCGATAGCTGAAAGAAGAAGAAGTAATTAGAAAGAATCCTACATAAATGATGTCATTGATTCTGATCGCTATAATGTCTATGTTGTCTACTGTTGTGCCTTGGCGGATACCTTCGCTTACTTTCTAGTTTAAAACCTTTATTTTGTGCAAAATTTGACACAATTTAGACAAAGAAAAGGTTATTAAATACACAAATCCAGCAGGGGGCACCAGAGACACCGTATGTAAATTACAGACACGGCTCCCCTCTTTGAACTTCCATCAAAAAAGCAAATATGTACTCTCCTCAAAACGCAACCTACAGGTATATGACCTGAAATACATTATATGATCTAAGCTCTTCGCATAGAACAGAATAATCTCTCCGTGAGCAGTAAAGGTCGATCATTATCTCTGTTTCAGAATTCCAGACTGGGATAGCGGTGTGAAACTTTTCTGTTTGCGTATTTGCTGTAATCGCTAAAAAGAGTCTAACAAAGCATTAATTTTACAGAAACACAGTCCTCGTTAGTCATTCAAAGCTCGGGTTAAGGGGAGAACTCACAGTTTACCGCAGAACAGCATTGCTGATAATGGCGGATACAGAAAATGTGAGCAATTTCTGTAAGTACCCAGGAGAGAGAGGCTCACACAATATGCATGCAAAAACCCAAACCCCGACTGCAGTGCTGACTAATGAGAAACAAATGAATTCATTGAGATAAATTGTTCATTAGTGTTTGCCATCGTAGTTTGTTGGGGATTTGAAAAGTTCAGTGCAATTTGTGTTTACAGAATTAATGGTTTCATCAGTCTAATTCTACTAGGAGGCATCATTATTCCTCTGCTGTAAGGTAACTCAGACAGATAGTCTATCACCAGTCCTGCTACAAACTATCCCCGTCTGTAACCTTATGAGATTCAGCCGGCCAAAAATGAGACTGCTGGGATCCACTTCCCCGTTAGTTTCTGCTTGATTGTTTTCTTCCGTGAGAGGCGGAGCTAATCCACATCAAGTCCCACATCTCTTAGAGGAAGAGGAGGCAGGTCAAGCTGTCTTTACAAACAGCGGGATAGATGACACGGAGAAATGGAACGGTACAATTGTCAGTAACATCAGAAGAGCCCCCGGTATGGCACCGACCCACCGACTTCCAAGCCTGTGTCAAGCAGTAAAAACCGACAGCTTGACAACCGGGCTTTCATCTCATACCCCAAATCTCTCCACGATCTACCACAAGGACAAAAAAAAAAAAAAACAAGACTTGAAGAGACAGTGTTGAGAACCTGAAAGCCAACCTCCTAGGAAAGGTTTCCTCTGTAGTTACCCTGCTAGTTAAACATAGCCCAGCAGCTCCTCACATCCCCATTTAGACACAAGTTTGTCACTTGGGAGGAGGTCATCCTCGTGACAGTGACGACGAGCCCCAGATGCCAGACAGACTGTCGGTGCTCATTAAGGTCAGCTCATTAAAGAATGAAATAAATAGGCTGGTAATGGAAAGTGTGAGGGAGAAAACAGTGCAGGGAGACGCTTCTGTCTCCTCCAGCTCTGGGGAGGAATCCTGGCAGGGAGACGGATCGTAGCGATTGAGCTCTGAACCTGCGCGACTCAGCCGAGTTTTCTGCAGCTAATGATTCTTTACAGGAAATGGATCAGAGCTGAAGCTCTTGTCATGTGTCACTGAGCCAGGCAGCCAACCCCCCTCCCACCGGCACACACACATATAGCAGTCTGCTCCGAGGCTGCCGCTGATCAGAAGATGACACGGTACAAGTGAGCTGTGGAGATCAGAGTCAGAACGTGGCCGATTGGCGATGAGAGGACAGACATATACACAGCAGAAACACTCGGGAGACAGACGGATCTTTAAAAGTTTGACAAAGCGCCATCAGCTGTCAGTCAATCAAATCTCAAAGCCGTCAGATTGCCGAGGAATGCACGTAATAAACCGGGAAGTTCCAGCCACAGGATTTAACATTCCTCCCATCACTCGAGGAGAAAGAACAAGTTTTCTTGTTGTGCTCTTTTAAACCGAGGGCGTGCAGAAGTCCTGCCCGCTGCCAAGAAATCATGAAACAATGAAATTTGCTGGTTTCACTCTAGTGGCCTTGGAAACATCTGCTGGTTTTGCCTCTGTGGTCACTGGCAAAACATCAATTAAGAGGGGAGAGAATGATGGGAAAACAAAACAGCTATAAAATGGGAAGAAAATTAGGCAGAACAATGCGCATAATAACACAAACAACACTGAATGTGGAGGTCTGACGGTTCGGCACTCCCTGGTTTGTGTCTGAGTTCATAGCGAACCAAACAAACATGTAGGGATAGAACTGTAACAAATATAGCAGCTGTTTACACCAGCACGATAATTATAGTTTATCGTTTAAAAAGAAAAACAAATATTCATTCGGTTTGATTTCTGCTGAATCAGATGAACAGGTTTTGGTTTAACGGCCTCATCAGAATGATATCACTATTTAATGTGACAAAACTACTGGGTATTATGAATATCCGATTTTCCATGTGTAATTTTGCTTCTGGATACTATTAGCTCATCACTTTTAAGATGAAGGGTATACCTGCTCAACTGTTTGGTTGAACACATTTTGAGTCACTATTTCTTCTTGAAAAATGTGGGCCACCTGACTTAACGTATTCATTATGCTACCAATTGGCAGCATGTAAATAGCAAGGGGCCCAGGATGTAGCCCTGGAGGACACCGCAGGTCAAAGGGGCCACTGAGCTGTTGGGAAAGCTCTATTCAAAAAGTAGTTTTTTAGGGGGTATACTAAACTATGTGAGGACCTATTAAACAGAATTATGTAACTTTATACAACCAAATAAAAGTCTAATAAGGATTAAGAAGTTATCTAAAATAATTCTTTACCCAAAGGTTGAGCTTAAGTAAAATGGACTATTCCTGCAGAGTAAATTTTATTGAATTTTTCTTTTTACTCTGTAAAAAGAAAAGCATGCTTGACAAAACAACTTGTCATTTTATGGTAATTTTAGAATGTCTAAGATATTGAATAAAATAAATTCAATAGTTTTTTTTTCTTCTTGTTAGAACATCAAATGATTGGAAATGAACACAGTTGCACTTTTATAGAATCATTAGAATAATAACCGACCACATGAACGCCAACCTTAAGTTCCAACGATGGGCGCTCATGTGATCGTATTTCATAAAACCCTATGTTCCTGACCTGTTACACAATGACCTGTTACCTGACCTGTTACACAATAGTTACACAAAATTCCACCAGAAACGAATAATAATAAGGTTTGCGTACCTCTAATGTTGTAATAACAATGTGTTGTTCTTTTGGCGGATTCAACTGTGTCCAGAGGGCTTTACAAATAATCTTCCACATCACAGTGAAAGCAATGCAATGGAGTTTATTTTGGACATAGTTAATACCAAATCCTGCATCATGTTACTCCATTCAGATCTTACTGGAGCTTTTGCCAAATACCAAACAAATCATGAATGTTAAAATCAAGATCTGCAAGTAATGACGGTCTTTATCAATCAATATTTCTGACATTTGTTCAATTAAAAAGTCACTAATGCGAATCAGTTTGCTCATCAAAAGAAGAAGTGCTAGAAATATGTTGTATAATGTAGTGTTTTTGGAGTTGTTTTTAAAATTGAAATTATAATTGGCGTGTCAGCTTTGGTTTCGATGTTTTGCGTAGGTTCTTAGAAAACCTTTAAAAAGCGGGTGCTTGGAGAAGAAACAAGCACGTACAACGATCAGGTCAAGAGATAGAATTTATATTAATGATAGAGGAATGTCTGGGACCCCTAGGATCAAAAGGTTTTGAGTAACAATATTATGAAGAGATTAAGTCAGGACATCTCACCCTTAGCTCTTTCCATAAGTTACGTCTTAATGGAATTAAATTCACTCAGACCTTAAATAAGATATTTAATGTAAAGCCATTTAAAGCAGAAGAAAGGCTGTAAATTACATCTATTATGTGACACCTGAGCAGAATTAACCCCGGTTCTGTAGAATATTTCAGTCCAACCTTCAACATCCTTCTTATATCTATCCCAGCTGACACTGGGCGAGATAATTGGAGAGATAGATAGATAGATAGATAGATAGATAGATAGATAGATAGATAGATAGATAGATAGATAGATAGATAGATAGATAGATAGATAGATAGATAGATAGATAGATGTGTTCCCACAGTATTAATTCCTACTTCCTCTCTTTGAGTTCCTCCTCCATCTCCCTCCGAGAAGGACGTTTGTCGATACTTCCTCGAAAGCGCTGTAAAGAGAGCGAGGGAGGGGGAGCAGTGATCAATTTCAGATATGGCCCCAAGCACGAGGTTGACTAACAAAAGAGATTTCATGCACTGTTAAAGCTATTGAGTGGCCAGTGGATTAGCTCACACTTCACATCAACTCTGAAACCCAACGACAAAGGCCCACTTAACAAATGCCCCGCAACCCGCTCCGTGTTGGCCCACTTAGGCCGTGATGGCATCAGTGGTAATTGAGACACTTCAGAGGCCACGTTCAGTGGCATTTAGGAGACACAGATGTTATTTAGAAGGTAATCCAAACACAGGCTAACAGAGGTCCACCTCAGACGTATGGCTAAGGCTACTCTCAGGACCTTCATCGATCGAACGATCCCTTCACACCAAACCGAAGGCACAGAGAGCTGTTCTGCCTTAACATTCTGACATTCTAACACAAATTACCATTTTTGGCTACGCATGCTATGAAACGCTCTGAATCTATGGCTGTTAAAAAAATGTTTTAAAAAGAAATTGTCCAGAGGCTATAGATCCACTTAATTGGATTTTTCTGACTGAAGTAGAAGGTAATTATCTGAACACTGGCCAGACATTCAATACATCCTTCACAAGATACTCTTCCCCTTGAAGAGTGGGGAGAAAAAGCCATTTGCATTATTAATTTGACTGCCGGGTGACAACGAGCTGTCCAGATGATGAAGCATGTGTAATATGGGATGTAACACTATCAGCGACGGTGACAAATAGCATTCTGCTTGTTTTGAGTGTCAAGAACTTCAAAATTGTTGCTGCTTATTTGCAAGAACAGGATTTGCAATAGCAGAGGTTATTTCTTATAGTGTTTTTAGGGCATGTCATCATCCATCACCACTTTGTAACCGTGAGGGTTGACTGCTTAATTTCTTTGCTAAATCTGTTGTTCCTTTTGCAAAAAAGAAACAAACACTGCAGTCGGATAAACAGAGTCAGGAGACGAGAAACATTTTCCAAATAACTTGATATTCATCTTTTCGCCTCTGCTGTGTTTTTGGCATCTCTTTACCATTCAGTGCGCACCAACACAACGCAGTGTGATGCCGACAATGAATAAATGCAGCTCTATTTTCTTACTTTGAATCGTTTTCATGACAAATTTATTCAGCGATATGATTGCGTCTTAAAACTAGCTATTCACACTGTGCTGACTGAGAAGCTCAATCCTCCAACACTTTGGCGCAGGTGTGTTCACAGTTATTGAAATGATTGAAATTTTAATTAAAGTCATTAATCAAATATATATCCAGGTGGTTTATTCATTTACATTTTGCATCCTTTGACCAGCAAAAAAAGAGAAAGAAAAGAGGATGATACTGCAGAATTGATCCGCGTAATCATTTCTACATCAACATATGTGCTTCATATGCTTCACTGAGCTCATTTTGATTGATGAGTTTTGATTGTGAAGTTTTATCTTGGCTGAATTTAAACTCAACTGCCTCAACCCCCATTAGGATGAAGGTATAGAGCAGGGGGGGATTGATATGAAACGTTCAAACGGGTCAAACCGCTAATAGCTTTTTATCTCATTGTGGATCCACATCGGCTAATAAGTACAAGAACTGGACCCATTTCATATAAACAGACTCACAACCTGGAAAGGACAGATGCCATGGGAACAAAACACTAAGTATAGCTAAGCTTACGCTGTCCACCCTGACAGCAAGGGTATGTCCCAGAAAAGCCCCCGATCCCCTTAAAGTAAATACTAATACTTCTTACTGACCCATCCCAGAGTGAGCAGCGGACATCCCCTGTGGGGCGGAGGACGGGGAGCTGGGGTTTCAGGGTCTTGCCCAAGGAACCCACCGCATGTAGCTTGAAGGGCTGGGATTGAACCCTGATCTCCTGATCCTGCAGAGTGGGTTAAAGTCACCCCCAATGACATTTAAACACATAAAACATGAACTATTAGAGTAAAATATGACTTATTCTCCTCGAGTCCATTCTTACGCATCAGATTTAGACAATCCGTTTGCAAGTTATATCCGATAAAAACAGTGTTTTTTATAAAACAAAACTTTCCCCTAGAGAGTAAAAAATAAACTATAAGAGCAAATATGATATATATATATGTACACGATAGATCAACTCAAGTTGATTTATATTCACCCTCTTTGGATTAAAGCGGACCAACTTTTGAGAAATTATAGCCAGAACACTTTTGGAGATAAATCCCCCCCTAGTGGTGGAAATATACAACCAACTTTTCCGGAAGTAAATCCAGTCCTTCCTCGCACTGAGGTCTATCAATAGGTGGGTTGACATGGACGGCCTAATTCTGAATAGATTGGGAAAAGACGCCAAATCGGAAAGAAATTGCTGAATGTAAACACCGGGTTGAAGGTTGGAAAAGATCACAGGTCATGTAAACAGGCGACCAACATTGCGTTGAATTCGGATATATTCGAATTATATAGATATTTTGCATGTGTGTGTGTGTGTCCTTGAAGTAAACATTTGCAAAGTTTATTTTTGAAATGAGGCTCAAGTAAAACTTCAGCTGGGAAGACTATCCTCCTGCACACTCGTGGCACAGCCAAACCTCATACCTCTCTGCTATTCACATCTTTCACTCACGCTCACTCTCAATTACCTGCTTCTTGGTTCAGAGTGTCAGGTGATATCAGCTGTGCAGATCAGCCGGCAACATCTATTCAATATCACAGTAACACTCCTCCATCGTCAGCCCATCATCTCTCTGCCATCTTTTAAAAATGATTCCCTCCAACCATCTAGTTGATTCATGGTACGCATGCCCTCCACCTCCTTATCTCTACCCGGTGTTCGCAAATTCATCAACGTCAACCTTCATCAGTCTCCGCAGAGTCGAGGTGTGCTGCAGAGACTGAAGACATATATTTATAATTATTGATTTATAAAAACGGCATTTACGATACCGTGCCATGGGAAATCTGAACCGATCCAAGCACGATATTTCAGGAGGTGGATGTTTGCCCTAGGCTCTGCACACACGTCACAAACAACAAATAATGAAATGTGTTGTGGAGTACAGCAAAATTAATTGACATGTTCCTTTTGAAAAGCACCTTTAGATTCGACAGAAGTGTTTTGGTACCTCACAAATTAATTAACGCAAAATAAATTGACAGCATTTAATTCATTGTTATAGAACAAAAGTCACCAGTGTGTAATTACTCATCAGCAACATATGAACTGGCGCCGCGGCTCCAACTCAAACACTTTCTCCGTTTTTTAGACGTAAAGCCGGAGGCTTATCCTCACGTTTGTATGAAAAAATACACCGTTTCTACAACAGCATGAGATACGGTTCAGAGAAAGTAAAGGTTATATGGACATTTTACCGCCAGTAATATTATTTAGAATGAGTCACAATACAAAGTCAAGTGTGGATTACAATAATTATTGTGCTGCTGTGAAGGTAGTATTAACACGATGACGCTCTGACTTCAGAGTCAAAACGCAAAGGTCAAAACGACAAAACACAAGCCAAGCTAACTTAACCGTCAAAACTCTTTTGTACCCTGGAAGGAAAAGAAATAAAATAAAAAGACATCCATTGAACTTAACTCAAGGAACTGAAGCAAAACAGGACTAAACGATATGAAAGAGTGTCTACAAAATATACCAATGCAACCACACGTAACGACTACCACTTAGCACAAAGCTAAACCTAACAAGCTAACACACGGAAGTCCTCATAAAGAATATAAATTGCGTGGCGCACCTAAAACTGGTGACTGCATTGGTTCATTTTTTATTTTATTTTATTATTGATTTGAGCTTCAAAACGCAGCTAGGAACCTTTGAGTGGCGTTTTTTTAAGTGGACGTCCAATCCGTGCCTCCGCGTCAGACGCTATGCCGAGAGACCGACTGAAAGAATCGTTTCACTTCATTCATTCATTTCAGCTTTATCATATTTTTGTATCCCAGCAAAGTCGGGGACCGTCATCATATCCGGCGCCGCAGATCCTTCGTGTGAATGCGATAACTGAAATTATTTTATGGATCATTTTTGATTCCATAGACTTTAGTGGAAGGAAGAATTGGATTGATTTTGGGAAAAGTCGGCTGCATACTTCTGACACTAGGGGGAGCCATGCCTCCAAAAGTTTTTAGGCCATCATTTCTTCACCCTTGATTCAACTTAGTCCAAAGTTGGTGCATATACTTGATGAGATATATCTTATTTATAACATATTTTTTATCTAATAGTTAATATTTAAGGTCTAGTAGGTCTAATTAATGTTAGTAAGTGGCAAAAATATGATCCACTTTGTGGGCTTTAAACAACATGTAAAAAAAAACAACTAATTTGAATAATTTGTGTTTATCAAAGAATATAGTAAAACTGCTATCCATCCAGACAGCTAGCTTAAATGCTACAGATGGCTAGCTAGCATCTCTACGACAAAAAGAGCAAAACCAGCGAAAAGAGCGACCTGCAACCAGGCTCGACCTGGTTGCAGGTCGAGCCTGGTTGCAGGAGCTCAAAGGTCATTTGAGCTCCTGTCTCAAAATCGTATCGGTCAAAGTAAAATGACATAATCCCATATTTGACTTGTCAAATTTGACATCAGATGGTTTTGGGCTTCTGCACTCGGTACCTCAGTGAATCGCTAACTCAAACTGTTTGCTTTAATGAAAACCTGATTAGGCTAAATGTAATGATTCATAAATAGGACATGAAAGTACATTAATAGTTTTGATATCTTCACCATTCTGCTGAAATACTGTTTTGCACATGGAGAAATATGGAGTTCATGATGTTGAAACTGCAAGATAATATGTTTTATACCAAGTTACTTTGTTACAAAGTTTCAAGAGCATTTAAGTGATGAAGTTCGTATATTTCTCGGAGTAGTAGTAGTAGTAGTAGTAGTTGCCAACGGGCAGGTTGGTGTAGCTAACTTTAAATACAGTCAAGTATTCCCGAAACCTGCACTAAAAAATGATGCTGTGAAAATGTTTTATTTTAAGAAACTGCTGAATGAATGTACTGTTTTAATTTTAATATTTCAGTTGTAGAAGCAGAAGAAAAAAAAAATCACATCAGTGTTAAATTTTTTGATTTATGATTGCTGAAGTAAATAAAGAGAGATGCATCTTTCCAGTTCATTCATTCATTTTACCTGTATTCTTAAGGTCATGATCAACAGTCATGGACAAGATCAAATGAGAGAGAGTCCTTGGTTGGGAAGGAGCTTTGAAGGCCAGCCCTCATCCCAAACCCCTGGATTGGCCAATGCTTGTCCAGCATCTTCATCAGTCTGTTACTCCCCTTCTTCTGACAACTGTCCTCTATCATAGATCCTAAATGACAAACAAGAGGTTTCACTCTCAAAATAGTTTTCACATACCAGAAAGTAGACAAACATATTCAAAGAAACTACAGCTGGCTGTCACAAGTTTGCAGGGTTTAAATGGTTCATGCCACCTGAGACTATGGAGATGCCCCAAATACAGACTTGTTTAATTGGTTAAGATTTGTTTTAGTTTTACCTAAAGTTACTCAACTGAAATGACCCGCAGCAACTACTTCATCTCTTGCTCCTTTGCTTAATGCAACCAATTGTCCTTGGAGTTGCAATAATTAAGTTGGAAAATGCATTTTGCATGAAAATCAGTTTCCCCCAGATCTGCATCCTAAACTGGAGATTACAGACGCTTTTGATCTGTTCTTGAACACAGATTTGTGCGAGAATGTGTTTCCTTCTCTCGACAGTGGCATGAAAAACATGAAGTGATTAGCGAAACCAGAAATCTCATTACGCCTCCAACGCAGAGGCTGCTGTGTTGAATGGAGCAGTGCGGAAGCTCTAACGGGCAGTACATTGCACACATTTCCATACATGACACATACATTACCAGTCATTCGTGCAGGAGAAACGCGCACACGGCTTCATTTTAGTTGAGAATAAGTCATTTTTCTGTCTGCCTAACAGATAAAAAGCTATCGAACAAGCACAGTGTGGAAACAAAGTAGGCTCTGCTTATGTGAATGATTATCGGTGGCTGGCTGGGATGATTATCATAGAGTATTCTGTCTTTATTTACCCCTATTGATCTGCTTGTTACAATAGTCAAGACAAATGTTTGAGGGGAAAATTGCAAAGCAATTGGGTCTGACACAACACGCTGTCTGATTCTTTTCGTATGTTAAACAGATGCTATGTTCTTTCTACCCATAAACCACCTGTGCAGTGACTGTAAAACATCCCTCTAAACCATGCTGCTAAATAATGAGGATGGGAATGGTGAATTCTATTACCTGCTCATCTACATTCTATCATTTCTGGTGTGCTGTGTTCAAAGTTAAACTCGCGCAGCTCCGAGGTTGTGCTTTTCTGGAGAACAACATGGACAACATCTGTTTCTCACAGGTTTTAGTGTAATTGTGAATTCACAAATACACTACCAGAATTTTTTTTTTGTGATATCTCCATTTGATTAAACTTGGCCTACGCTGTCGACTCCGACAGCAAGTGACTATCTAAGAAACAAAACAATTCCCTGCTTTGTAAGCAATCCCCCTAATGGAATTCCTCAAATTAAATGTGAAGTTATGTCGAAAAATGTGTGTTTTTCATAGAAAAAAGCTCCTCAAAATATGAATTACTGCACTATAATATGATAATATATAGGACCGATCCCCTGGAGTTGATCATATTCACCAAATTTGGACTAAATCAGACCAACTGTTGAGAAATGATGGCTTGCTTCACAAACAGCTCTTCATCCTCTGGTTATCTTCTTCCTCTGGTTCCAGTCAGGCTTCGGCAGATAAAGGAGAGTCTGATTAACTCACCTGAAAATGCTGCATCAATCAACACACCCGGCCCTGCTCCCCAGAGCCGAATCCCCACACCTCTCTCTCTCTCTCTCTCTCTCTCTCTCTCTCTCTCTCTCTCTACTGCAGCTCCGAGTTAAAACCACGCTCTCCTCCACGGACACTTCAGTTAATTATTATTACAGATTCTGTGTTTAATCTGTTTCTTTCATCAGCAACTACAATCGATAGATTATTATGAGTACATAGTCGCACAACAGGAACTCTGTGGCCCTCCATCCAAGAACTTAAAGAACCTTTTCCTCTCTTTATGAGGATAAAAACAAAATGAAGATGATGTTTATAACAACAAATAATTGGTCTTTAAGAAAGCCTTTAGTGAACAGACCCTTCAGAAAGATTGTGATATATCCCTCTTGCTGTTTAGACACTGGTGGTGGTGGCTGATGACTCTGTTGTGACTGATGGATGTTGAAGTAGCTGGAATTAATTAGATGTACATAGAACAGCATATATATTAGAATAGTACGTGTGAAAAGGAATATTCTTCCTGACTGAACCTTCAATAGAGTTTAATTTAATCACATTTTACCAAACCTGAACACATATTACTGTTTAGAAGAAGTAGGGAGATCATTTGTTTAACTTAACAAATACTATTACATAAAAGTAATCCATCACAAATAACAGTTTTACATTTAGTACTTGTTTAGAAAAACGTAGACGTAGAAGACATCTATTAACTTAAAAGTTTATTAACTGAAAATGGAACCGTGACATATCACTGACTTTTTTTTATGAAACCTGAAATATAAAACAAACATATATAATGTAAACAATCGATGGAACATGAATAAAATATTATAACCTGTCATTTAAATGAAAAATATTCAATACATTTAAAGGCAAATCTCTCTTTGGTGCATGTATTAGTAACTGAACAAATATAAATTAGTAATTAAAACTGGAATAAGAAAGTTGTTTTCACAACTTTCAGCACTAAACTGAAATCACCCTCGTTGTGCAGCACTTGCATAAATGTTCTTATTTTCCAGAATTGCCGATCTAACTTGAGAGTTTGTCCTTGCGTCACTCGTCTTCTTTTGTTATCAAGTACATCTGGCTCCATAAATTCTCTTGATACACAATCATGTGCGTCCTCTCTCTCTCACACAGTCCATATCTCTCTATCTCTCTCGCTCATCTCTGCCTCCGCTCCCGTGCGTGTTTGTAAAGTACTGCTCAAGGTGCCGTGACAGAGTAAACGCTGCCACCAACACCTGCTCCCCGAAGGTCACCCAAACCTCCTTCATAGCAGAGAGGGAGAGAGAGAAAGGGAGAGAGAGAGAGAGGGCGAGAGAGAAAATCCTCATACTTTTACTGACAAGGTTATGGTTTGTGTATTCTTCCTATAAGACCTTTGAATCTGCTGAAAATTCACCGAGCTCAGTCTCTCCTACACACTCTCCTCTTATCTTGATATATTTTTCAATTGATTGCCGGCTGTCATGCATAATTCATGCACGCAACCCAGTTCTCATGTTAAGTTGTCCTTTCTTTGAGTGTTTGTCGCGTGTATCATTAACACATCGCCTCTGCGGGGAAAGACAACAGCCCCCTAGGTCTCTTGGCATTAGCGACCCCGCTGCCCACATGGATGTCACACCACGGTAATTAGCAGCGAGAGGAGCCGCCTCTGGCTCTGCTCACTGTTAGAGCCGCCGGAGAAGCCGGAACAATAGGCTCTTTGCTTGTTTTTGTTGTTGGTTTTGTGCCTCATTATTTCGCCTCCAAAAAAACAAATATGACAATATTCGGATTGTCACCATTCCTGTGGATCGCACGCCCACCGGCTAACGAGAACAGGAGGATGGATTGTTAGAAGGGCTACGGAGGAGGACGGGCGTCGCGGAGATGGAAAAGCAGAATGAATTACCCGAAAAACAGAAAACCAGGCAGTTTTAGGAGCACTTATGTACGTAGAGAAACGTCCACTCATTACAGGAGTTATACGCCATCTTTCCAAACATTATCTACTACACAGGAAAGGAGACAGAAGGTTGGCAGGGAAGTGAGAAACTTTTCCATTTGGAGGGAAAGTGGTCCTGTAGTGTCAGTGAAGGATGGGATGAAATTATTTGTCGCACAGGGACTTTGAATGGGTTGGGGGTGGATTCTCATGAATTTAAAGAGGCTGCTTCACAGGGTTAATATACATAAAAGCCTCCTTTGCATCGACAGACTCATAGAGTCGTGCAGATTTTTCAACATTCTTGAATTCATAGTTGTCGGAAATCCCGGCTGTTTTCCTTATCAATGAACCGTTTCTCATTATGGAATCCCGGCGGGGATGAAGGAGGTCCCTTTCTACGTCGCCTTTGCTGTTCGCTGGCCAAAGTCACTTTATTCAGACCATTCCCTTACTTTAAGACTATAATAACTGTACATTTTCTGTAATCTGTAATGTGTCTCACAGCTCACAGTAGAAACTGTTTATGTGATTCAACATACTTAAAAAAAGAAGAGAAAAATAGAAAAGGCAACTAGGGCAATTCTTTCGTCCCCGACAGAAAGGTTGTCCGAAGTTGTTTTTTTTTTAAAGAAGCTCAACAAACTATGTTTAATATGAACTATTGGAGTAAAAAAGCAGATATGCACCGAACGTGGACTAATTCGGACCATTGGTGGAGAAATTATGGCCTATAAACTTTTGTAGATAAAGCTCTCCCAAATCAAACCAGTTCTTCCTCGCTATTAGGTCTATAGTAGAATACAATTTGAAAATAATCCATGAAATAATTTTCGAGGTATGTTCGGGTACTCCGGCTTCCCCCCACAGCCCAAAAAACATGCGCAATTGGTGATCCTATGTATGAGTGTTTTTTTTGGTCTGCGTATGATGAACTGGCGATTTGTCCATGGTGGATTCTGTCTCTCTAGCAGAGCCGGCTGGGGTCCAGCCCTCCCCAATGAATGGGACAGGGTGGATTAAGATCGTGGGCCACAATTTTAATGAGAAGAGATCCAGGAGTCTGAAAGGCTGAAAGCTGGACATGATTTCACAGAACAGCCTGGAAAGTAACTTGAGGGTGAAGTTCAAACGCAAACTCTCCAAAATTCTTACCATTGCAGGGAAGGTGATTGGCAAGTCACAAAAACAGCTCTGCAATATATCTGACAGCCCTGCATACAGAGAAGCTAAACATACAATATAACTGCTGCAGTTTGAGTTGCTCCCATCGAGTCAGGGTCCCCAGGGCCAGCTGGAGCACACGGTAGATAAAAAAATCCTTTACTCTCTGTGCACAGACTGAGTGACTGCATCAATGCTGTTTTATATTTGCTGCCTGGTATTATTTATTCTACCTATTTACTGCTACACTCCCATTGGCAGTATTATACTATACAAAGCCAAAGCGCAGTATCTGAAAAGCTGACAGAGAAAAGCAGCTACTGTTTTTGTGTAAACATCAAATTACCGTTACGATGATTGGTTAGATGAAGGAGAAGTGAATTTAAAGGATGTTTTAGTCAAGCACTTAGTTTGACCTTGGGGGGCTTTACAGCATAAAACTTTATCTGGGTCTAATCGTTTTAAAGTTATACGGCCATAAAGAGATGAGTTGCAGTCAGGAAGTATTTGTAGGAGGAATTTCACTTTCTTTTTCATGTACCATGGCAGTTATTGAATTTTCCTTTTTGATAAACAGCCTGATGCCTCTTCAATGGCAAAATCCAATCTCAAATCTCAGGCCCAATCGAAAATCTGAAAATCTACAAGGCAAAATTGAAGAGAAATGACTGAATTTGCATTTCAGAATCCATAAGAAAAAAATACACTGCAAAAACAATCCTATTTGAAAGAAGCCAAATATTCCTGAATTATTATCAAACGACGTTCGTACTGTGAGAGCTCAGTTAACCGGAGTCAAATTCCTTGCATGCATATACAAGGCCACTAAAGCTGATTCTGATTCTGAAATTGGCTTGAAATTAGCAAAAACAAATGCCGGTGTGGTAATCTAATTTGTACCTTTTTAATGTAAATGTACTGAATTTTTATAGAGTGTTTTTGTAGTCTGCTCGACCCAAAGCGCTTTACAACACAAGCCAGCTTTCATTCATTCACACAACACCACAACACATTCACTCATACAGGGATGATGAAGGAGGCTGTAATGCAAGGTGGAACATGCTCATCAGGAGGAATAACATTCAAGTCATCATTCACACAATGAAACAGCGATATTCAGGTGGGAATAAACCAACGACCCTCAGATAAGTTGACGAGTGCCCTACCAACTGAGCCTCTTTCGCCCCATTACTGGTGAAAAGTGGATCAGGTCTTACTTAGAAAAAGTGAGATATTTCCTTAAAATAAGATATTCATTATTCTTTTTTTTTTTCTGACGTGAAACACGCTTGACGAGAATACAAGACACATTTCCGAGAGACAAGGCTTTTTTTTTCTCTTTAATTTGCGTGATGCCTGGAAGCCCTTGTGGTAATAGTCCACAGAGAAGGAGGACTGCTAATGGAGGATAATGGACCGAGATGATTCCGAATGAGGGTGATGTTTTTTTTAAGGGGTACTCAAGAGTATTATTTCAGATTTGGACCATGTTGAGTTGTTGGACGTTGCACAGTTTGAGACTTTGTCTATGAAATCCGACGGTCGATGTCTTTGACACGGTCCGAAACAACAGCCAGGCTTTCTGGGTCGGTAAGTGTTAGGGAAAAGTACCTCTGAGTGTCTATAGTGTTGTATCTTCTCCTTCTACTTCTTCTTCTTCTACTTCTCCTTCTTCTTCTTCTTCTTCTTCTTCTTCTTCTTTCGGCTCTTCAATTTAGGGTTCGACACAGCTTTGGAGAAGTTTTGGAGAAAAAAAACAACTAAGTGTATTTTTCTGAGAGCCTTTCCAGTATTTGGTGTATTCATTTAAAATGCATTTTCTACTGTGTCAAAAATCTAAAATAATTAAAATATTACTCTGCCCCTTGTTGGCTGACAAAACAGATCATTGATCACCATCAGGAAGGCGACCTCCATAATTAACAGAACTCTAAAACCAAAATGAAATTTCTCAAGGTGTTTTTTTACCACTTGGGGGGGTAAAAAAAGTTTAGAAGTAGGCCTTTAATTGCTTTAGAAGAGGTTGGACCACTGCGCTTTAAAAAACAGATGAAAATGTTCTTTCTACTAGGGAGCTAACCAAAAATCATAAAATACTGAGACCAACTTTGTCAATAACATCTCAGAGAAATTTGGTGGGAATAAAACCAAGCTTGGATGTAAATGGCGTCATGTGGGAAATGATGTCATCTAAATGGTACATGGTAAAAGGTACATCCTTGATTCATGTAATTTAAACGTAAAACATCAACAGCTCCCTTTAGGATGATGATGGGGTCACTCACAGCACCAGCAAACTAATTCAACCCTCTGGAACCTTCAGTCGGCACGATTCCTTACTCTAACCTTAATCCTAATCTTGCATATTTTGTGGTTCAGTATGTTAATACAGTACGTTACAGTGAGGAAATAATTAAAGGTCAAGAAGGTGATACCGTTCTCACAAAAAAGAGGGAAAAAGATACCAAACTATGGCACATATGGAAAATGATTGATGTGGTGTACACAAGATTAATGTCCTCAGATCTTCCCTGCTCTTCCATCATACTAAACAGGATGAAGGATGAAGATGACAAATAAGTTGCTGTTTTTTTAATAATGTTAAATATGTTAAATATTTTTTTGCTGTTTATTTTTAGCATTTACATGCCACTGATCGATTGGGCCATGGATTCTAAGCCAAAAGCATGAGGAGACTCTAAATCCACATGTCTGTGACATGTGTGATTTATTTTGCGTGAGGGAACCAAAGTCAAAACTATAAGAGGAGAAAGAGACGGAATGATGAAGAGGTTGATATAAAGCACTATTTAATAATTCAAACTAGGCCAACGCCGTCTTCTCCGACGGTAAGGGTATCTCTTGTGTTGTACGAACAATCCCCCTGATCCTGCTCCTCAAATTTAATGTCAAGTCATGTTCCAAAAAACTATTTTTTGTAATAAAGCTAGTGAGTAAAATCTCAATCACTAGAGTAAGGTTTGATATATATGACATAAATCTTCATCATCTTCAAATCATATGTACAAAAATTTGACCAAATCAGACCAACGGTTAGGAAGTTATGTCCAAACTCCCCCTAGTGAATAAAAAATGAACTGTTAGAGTAAAATGTGATATATGTAATATAGATCTCCACAAGTGGATTCATATGCACCACATTTGGACTGAATTGGACCAACAGTTGGGAAATGATGTCCAGGTATATGGGGCTATCAAATTTTAAAAAATGATCCATGAGATAGTTTTTGAGTTATCTCGTTAACACAAAGGAACTGCAGCAGCGATGGTGATTCCATAATATCCCTAACTTTTCAGGATATAATTAAAACCGGCACCGGGTCTGCAATGGCGACCCAGTCAGTGAGGGTATATCCCTGAAAACGCCCCAACCATCTGCGTCGTATAAGCAAACTCTTAATGGACTCATCAAAATGAAGGTGAAGTTATGTTAGAAAAAATAGGGTTTACATGAAAAAAAAAAGCATTAAAATCTGAATAACTCGAGTAAAAATATGATATATACAAGATAGATATCCTCAGGTTGATTCATATGCACCACATTTTGACTAAATCAGACTAATGGTTGGGATGTTATGTCAGAGAAACAAACCCTAGTGAGCAAAACGTGAACTATTAGAGTAGAATATGATACATTAAAGATATACCTCCACTCGATTCAAATGCAGTATATCTCAACAGTTGAGAAATTATACCGAGAACAATTTGGGAGTAAAGCTCCCCCTAGTGTCAAAAATATACAACCTACCTTTCCCAAAGTCCATCCAGTTCTTCCTCACATTTAAGGCTATGTGGGTATGAAATTTAAATATGATGCATGAAATCATTTTTTAGTTATCCCGTTAACACGAAGGATTTGCGGCGGCGATGACAATACCATAATATCCCTGAATTTCCAGGGATATAATAATTATATCTAATCAAAGCTAAAATAACAAACAGATGACTCACTAGTCTCAATCAGTGGGTCGTTTGGCTGCTTTTTAGACAATTTGCTGTATCACGGTGTTTTTCTTTTCACCGATAAATCTTCTTTTTCTTTCCCCAAACTCCCATGAACACTGACCCTCCAGTCAGGGGAAGGCTTTTAGCGGCGTCACAGGTGCTTGTAAGGGGAAGAACCTCGTGTCTGGGGCCACGGCCGCGTCAAGGAGCGTCGGCTTAGAGTGGCTCTCTGTCTGGGGCTGCTGCAGGGTCAACCAGCTGACGGCTCCACGTCCCCGCGGTAACTACTCTGTTTTCTGTCGCTTTGAAGAGAGGAGGAGGGGGTCTGGTTATAAGTTTGAACGCATCTGTCTCTTGACGAGAGGTTGACGTCATACAGGAAAGTTGGGACTGACAGTGAAATAGAAAATGCAAGAAGACATACAAAAAGCCCTAAAGATGGTGTCCGGGCACCAAACCATGCCGAGGATGAATGTTCCCACAAGTCTGACAGAGTGGACACTTCTTGCATGCAGTGGTGCGTGCAGCCGATAACAAGACTGGTATTTTTCTTCATCATCTAGATTGAACTTCGTTTTATGGTTTTGCCTTAATGCCTGCATCAACACCGATCCACCATGACATTAAAAAACAGCTGCCAAATTTTGTGTAGGTCTTATTTTAGCAGTTTGTGCTATACTACCTCCAACAACATAGGCTAGCCCCAGGGCCCTCCCCCAGGTGCCCTGAGCGAAATTTGGTTGTGATGAACCGATCACAAAACACACACACACGCACACACACACACAAACATAGGCTATTCATATGTTTTAGTGTGAGTAATATGACATAAAAGTATAATATGTCCAACAGCAACAAATGAATAAGTAAAACAAATCAATCTTAAGCTACTCTTCCTTAGCGGCGGCATTAAGAAGAATCATCTTTGGTGAAAATGTTGCAATGATAAAAACATAATTCCCCGCTATGACACATTTATCACTCAACTCCCCAAACGATCTAAAAACAGATGAAAAGCACAATCAGCATTGACATATTTTTGAGTGTTTATGCTAAATGACTGCCTGGAGGGAAGGTAGACGCGGCTTTCATCCCATCGCCGCCGTATTTTAAAGCATTTGCAGGGTTAAAGTGTCCATGTTAAACAGCGTAGCCGCGATTTTGAATGACAAAAGGGGGAACAAAGCAAATTAGACATGTAAAACGGAGAAGTCAGAAATTGCGTGGCGTGTTGTTGTAGGAGAATACAATATGTGCCAAGTGATTCGACTTGAAATAAGAGCATTCACAATCACAGCACAAAAGGAAAAGAAGACTGAGTGCCAAGAGCTTTGTGGTGCCTGCCTCACCTGCTCAGTCACAATGAGGGTTGATATTCCGCAGCATATTTTAATCAGTCGGACTTCCTCCACCTTTGTACGCCGCGGCGAAGCAAATGAAAAACAAACAAGTGATGTATAGAGACGTGACGGAGTCTGCAGTCATTCCTAATGGAGACAGAAAACCCCCTGTGTGAATCCTCCTTTGAGGTTTCAGATAAATGCCTTCATCTCATGTGTTTGTTTGTTTGTTTGTTTGTTTGAAGCTTTATCTGTAGGAAAAATCGGACATCTTGGATGTTTGGAAACGGTTCAAAAGGAATTAAGAGATCATCATGTTTATAGAATCATCAGATGAGAGGAGCTTTATTTGTCACAACTGACTTTTTTGGGTTATAATGATAGATGGCGTGATAGATAGACAACTTTATAAATCGCCGTGTGGAAATGAAGGTGTCATAGCAGCAGCAGCATACAGAGGTGCAAATCCAGCAGCGTAAACAACGAAAGAAAAAGAAAAAAACAGTTGTAATGTACAAACAATGGTGATGGAGGTGCGTTCAGTGTACGTAAGGTGCTAGTTAAGGAAAGAGATGATCAGTAGAGCTCACGATGAGCGTGCAGACAGACTGAGGCAAACACAGTTGGCGGCTCTGGGTCTCAAACTATTTGCTGCCACCTCATATGAATTCAAATTTAAAATGAAGCATTTTAACAGCCGTGTTTGTAGCAGTGGCTCATCATGTGAAAACGGCCGCAATCTGAATGAAGACGGCCAGATTATTCCCTAAACGGATATAAAACAAACGTATTCCCGTTTGATGAATCCTTTTATCCATATCATCAGACAGAATGTTCAAAGAGCAAAATCTACATCAATAGAATGGATTTTGTATTTGTAAGTCTTTTTGTTTGCTGTTCTTCCTCCCTGCCTCTTTGCTTCTCCAACTTCCAATGTAGGTGGAGGCTTTGATTTTAAAAAAGACGCCGCTTCCCCCTTTTCCTTGCCCTCCATCTGATCATGCCTTTGTGAGCCTTATCTTTCTACGTTGATGATCCGTGATTGTCCAAGGAGAGTTTGTCGGCTGTCTATATTTTAAAGAGCTGATTAGAAGTGCCTATCATCTTAACTTTTGACTACTTCTTTTAAATTATAATTCTAAAATATCCTCTTAATGTGAGATTACACTTTTTCATGAACTGGCCTACATTGAATATTGTCACCGAGAGACTCTGAAGTCCGTGATTCATTTATTTTCCCTGATTCTAGGGAGCTGGTTAGGAGATTAACCAACTCTCTAGAATCAGAATTGATTAAACCAACCCAGATGAGAGGTTCTGAAACCAGAAACCCCGAGTTTCTCATCTCAGGCTTGGTCAAACCCGAGCTCAGTCACCAACTCAGAGTTTGTTAAGTCCGCTTCTTGAAATACCCCCCGGGCAACGTGACTGCAAAGCTGAGAGTCGGTGCAAAGGTCTGATGCGAGAGAAAGAAGCAGAGGAAACTTTAAAGAAAGGAATATGAGATCAGAAAATTTTTAATTCTAAGTTTTGATTTTGAGATAGCCTCCTTTTACTTGAGTGAGTTTTATATTGTCTCTCAAATTCATAGCAAAGGCTTCGCTTGATTTTGAAGTCACACAAATCTGACTGCATAGGAGACTAATGTGCTGTTTCGGGACCGATCAGGAACATTTGTGGTGGTCTCTGGGTTTTTTTGCGTGTCAAGATTGTTTCGCACTATCTACAATCTCATCGCTGTTTTGATCCGCTGCATTTTCACACAAATCTGCCTGCTGTGCTACGATAACTGTCTCTCCCTGTCACTCTGTGTGTGTGTGTGTGTGTGTGTGTGTGTGTGCATGTGTTTTTTTTGAGTCATGTGCAAAATACTGGGAACTTGAAGCAAACACTTTGCCTGACAACATGAACAAGTTGAAACAGCATCATTTGTTCTGTCTAAGCTGAGTACATAAAAGTGAGTGTGAGCGGTTGTGCATCTCTGTGTTGGCTCTGATGAACTGGTGAACTGTCCAGAGTGCACTCTGACTCTTGTCCAGTGTCATCAGGGATAGGCTCCAGCGCCCCCCGTCCCCCCAACAACCCAGAACAGGATAAGCGATTACCGGACATGGATGGATGAACTGAGCACATATGGAGGGTTAGAAACTTTTTGTAAATGTGTGCTGAGAGTTGTGCAGCTGTTTCTCTATCTCTGTGTAATAGATATGGTAAATGCGTTAACGACTCTCTAAATGCCTACAGATATTAGTGAATACGCTTGAATGATCGTGAATACGATTTCAAATGTCTATTCAGAACCTGTGTGTGTATCTAACGACGTCTGACAGATCACAAACAATCTCCAAGTCTGTATAAACATATTCAGAATTGTAAATGTGTAGAAAAAAAAATCAGTAAATACTCTGCTTAAATAATGGAGGGAACAGAATGTTCCCCTGTTATTTTGAGCTGTGTACATTCCGGTACATCCCAGTTATTAGATTGTAACAAAGCCTGGGAGACCCACCGGTAAACTAAACAACGGTGTCTCAGAGAACCTCCGCCAAGTCACAGCAGTAACCGATTATATTACATAATTGTGATTGGCGTCAATTAGATCAATTTATTTAAGAATATTTCATGGCAATTCTTCCATGAATTATTATATATATTATTATTATTGCCAGCCTCTAAATCTACCAAAAACTCTAACAATCTCTCTCCATATCTCTCAAATACTCTCTAACCATTCGTCTCTACTCATATTCAAACACATGCCTTCCTCCATTTAGCGCACTGACCTCTAGCTCCGCCCACCCACATCCCCCCCAAGGTAAATTCAGCCTGCAGTACCGTATCGGCACATTCTATATTCACATGTTGAAATAAACATAATAATCCCAACTGTCGTTTCTTTTGCACAGGCCCAAAGAGGACGTTCAGATCAACTATAAAACGCTAAAGAAGACGGTAATTTTGGTGACATCACCGTTTTAACCTGCAATACTTACCTCCGCCAAGGAAGGAGATTACGTTTTCACACTTGTCTGTCTGTCTGTTAGCAAGATTACTAACAGACAGACAGACACTGTCTGTCTGTCTGTTTCTGAAGCTACAGGATGTATTTGCAAGAATTTCAGCCCAAAGGTAGATCTTGGCATATCCTGCAGATGATTCCATTTTCGTGACGTTACATTTTTTTGCAGCATTGAAAATAAAATAATAAGCGGTCTGGAGTAGTGACGTCACAATGTGGCGAGCCGCTCTTTGGAGACTGTGTCCGTTGTTGATGCCTTTGTTCCTTTGATTCCTTTGTTGCTCCTTTGGGGCTGGAGCTGGGGGCTAAGTGGGCTCAACAGAGACGCTGAAGTGGAAGGCGCAGGAGACGAGAGTATTTGAGAGACACTCAGAGAGTTTGTTGGGGGCTGGCAATAACTCAGACATGAATGGAGAAATCTGCATGAATAATTCCTAAACCTCTGGGTACTGTTCTGCCTCGCTCTTTGGATGTTTTATACCGGAGAGAAACAGGAAATGATGTCACACTCTTGAGAGTGCCCCACTCAAAGTCTAGGAATGTGGAGCGGAGAGTAAAACAATGGGCCGAAAACTTGAAGAGCTTCTTTCTTTTTATTTTACATATAAATTGTGACAACATTAAACAGGCAAGTGAAAAACTGATTTAAAACATAACCTCCTAGGCTGACGTAAAAAACCCCAAAAGAACAAAACTCAAATATAGCAGAAAAAAACATGTCTTATCAAACCACATGATGCTTTTAAAGAAGAGTATCTGATCCGGAATGGCTGCTGCTCCAGTTGGATAAAGAGCGTTCTAGAAACAGGAAGTATTCTAGCGGTAGTGTTGTAGTATTGGGGAATCGTGGTTGTTGAATCTGACTCTCGTAATTCTAGCCGATAAACTGAATCTTGTTTACAAACTCTCAACCGATGCAGCGGTTAAAATGAATCCTGCCACTTATTCCACGACACAGCCTGCTCAAGTTTTCTTTTTCTACTAAGCCTGCTCCCGCAAATCCCTTTTCTTCATGAGCAGGCCAACAGAGAGCTAATAAAATGTGTGAAATAGAATAGTTTGATCTGATTTGTAAGAGCAGAATGTTGAGAGATCAAAGTGTAAATTTGGGGAAATGATATCTGTACTGATGCCTCTTCTTCTCCCGGTACTTATTCTACCTTGAGGTAATGGGATGACTCAAAAGTATTCACACATTTTGTTATCAGATTTTAACGTCTTTTGGCCAAACTCGTTCCCTGCTGCCCCTGATTCCACAGTTGTCTTCTCTCTCTCTCTCTCTCTCTCTCTCTCTCTCTCTCTCTCTCTTTACTCATACGAGTCTTATCATTAATTATCATTAATTATTATATGTTCCCATTTGCTTGTTTGATTACTTACATACTGCTGTTGCTAATCTACCTCAATTCTGCCTATTGAAATATCTGAAGAGGTTATCAACAGTTGTTGATTTTTTATTTGTTTTTGTTTTTTTTACAGCGTATGAAGAACACGGTAGTTCTAATTTATACTTTTTCCGCACATTTTCAGAATCTGCTTCCATCTGCTCTGTCATATGTGACCCACATTTGTGGATGTTAAAAGGCTCCCTGCATCCACACATACAGACACACACCCACACACACACACACACACACACACACACACACAAACACACACACACACATGCACATATACACACAGACACACCCACACACAGGGATACAAACATATGCACACACACAAGGTACACACGCACCCATCCACACAAACATACATACACACACACACACATGCACATATACACAAACGCACACACACACAGGCACACGTACACACAGACACTCACATAAATGCAAAAAACCACACGTACACACAACACACAACAACACAAACACGTACACACGCACACGGGCACACAAACACCCACACACCCATACACACACGCACACAGGCACACCAACACACGTACACGCACGCAAAGGCCTCGCAAACACACACACAGATTCATGCACAAACCCCCACACACGCACACACACATAGGCACATATACAGAAACACACACACGCACACACACAAACATACACCCACACACAAACACATACACACACTCAAGCACAAACCCCCACACACGCACACACACACAGGCACATATACAGAAACACACACACGCATACACACAAACACACACACACACACACACACACAAACACATACAAACTCCACTTCCTCCCTTCTTCCTCTGAGCCAACCTGTCAGATCTTGACCATCCCGAGGCTTTTAGCTGTGTTTGACCCAGCTGAACCCTGGTTTACCTCACACCTCCTCAGGGGGCGATTCTCGTGGCTCAGCATGATCTCCAGCTCTGCAGCTGGGGCCAAACCACTCGGGGCATGGGGGCGAGGGGGGGGCTCTTACAAGACAACAGCGAACAGATGAGAGCATGTGAAAAGCTTCAGACATTGAGGAGAGGACCTGAGGACCTGGATAATATGCCCACACAAGCGCACGTGTCAAAACACTCTCAAACAAACACTCACACACACACACGCATGTTGTCACTGTTCAGTTTTGCATAATATTCAAGGTCATTCAGTAACAAATGACTGGTGGCCTCTATTAAAAGCCATCCGCGTAATTAAAAGTAAACAAAGAATCATAGTAGCAGAGAGAGAGCTGGGGTTAGTGAGGCCCTTTTTAACTGTGCGTGAGTGGGAGTTCTGGTTCTATTATGATGCCTCCTGCAGGTAGCAGCATGCTGCGCCGCTGCCTCACAGCCCGAAGGACTTGAAGCCTTTCTGTGAGGGGTTTGCACGTTCTCCCTGTGTCCGCGTGTGTTCCCTCCCTGGGCTCTGGCTTCCTCCCACACCATTAGTGGTTGACTTTCTGGGAGTTTGGCCGTGTGATGAACTGGCCTTTGATCAAGGCTACACCCGACTTCTTGCTCAATGGTCCCTCTTACACGGCATTGTGTCTTAAATCTGCCCAGCCTGTTCCGTCTACATCGCATCATAGGCATAATAGAATCTCTGAGTACTTCCACCTCCAACAGCCGTGTAAGTAGGGATAGAGATGAATCAGACATTTACATAAACATGAGTGCAAGCAGGACTGGACCGGGACATTTTGATGATATATGTGCGCAGCCCACAATCAGAAGACTTAATGCAATCTAGTGTTATGATTTAGACTTAACGGCGGGGACCAAAAGCGGGACAGCAATACTGGAAAAAGGTTTTATGAGTCTTTATTGAGTAAAGACAGGAGGATGTAGATGGAGAGGCAGAGGCTGGGCGGACTCAACTGTGTTCTATACTTCAGGTCCTTGACTTGATATCCTGAGTGCCTGGGTTGGACGGGCTGGAGGATGCTGGCAGATGGGTTTACCGGCAACCTGGGGCTCGAGAAAAAGGTTTGAGCAAGAGGCATTAAGGACATGGAAAACAGCTTTACCTTAGAGGCTGAATGTTATTACGTTAGCCTGAAGATTAATGCTAAGATTGAAGCTGTACGATCTGTTGAAGAGTCGACGTTGAGGCTGTGGTTATGATCTTGATTGAAGATAGACGTAACAGTAACGTAACAGTAATGCCGGGTTCCGATCTCGTCATTGATGACTAAGTCCTTCTGCTGAGCCCGTGGAGCTTACATCCAACCATCAGGCCTTGAAGTGGGACATTATCATGCTTGTTGAAATGGGGCAACAATACCCGTCTGTACTCGATGTTTGATTGAAGGAATACACGAACAGCGTTATAGAAGAGTGTTTGTTTGAGAAAGATGGTCAAGAGAACAGAAGCAACGGAAGCACCGTTACCATGATAGACACGCCTCATCAATCGCATTATGTCACTTGACGTGGATGAGCGGTCCGTGTCAAACTTGTCGTGTTGACAGCCTTCCTTACCAAGACGCGGCACAAATGTTTGGCTCTGCCATCGTCTGATCTGACAAAAGTGAATCTTGAAAGACCCTCATGGAAGATAAAACTATCATGTACAGTAGGGTGCCCTACTTAGCCAGTACCAGTGTAGCGTCAAATCGCTACATCGTCGCATTTGAGGAGAAAAGAAAATCGAGGTTGCCTGATCGTCAAAACTTTACTCACCCGTAACTCCCTGCTCATTCGATACACTCACACAGCAGCACCGCACTTCCCTTCAGATCATCGTGGACCCCCGGAGACACAAAAGGAAGGTGAAAGCTCTGCAGCCAGGAAATCATTGATAAATACCAGAATGGAATGAAGGTGAACCAGCTTAGCCCCCCTCTATTGTCAGCCACGGTCCATGATTTTTTAGCATTGTGCACCCTAAGGAGGGAGGAGGAGGCAAAAGTGGCCCCGGGCATTAGCAGGTCGTCTTCCTTGAGGAAGAGCATCACAGAGGAGATGGAGGAATTGCTTCGGGTGAAGATCAAGGGCCGACAAAAGGTTTTCTTTCCGTCTTTTAATTGAGATGACTGGGCGACGTCTGGGAGCTACTTATCCTCTAAGCTGAGGTCAAGATCAATAACCATGTAACACGAAAAGAAAATTATAGTTTATTCCATGCTATTCGTATTTTTAGAGAGTGTTAATTTAAGACGCCGCTACAGATCCTGGTTGGCGCTGAGCGATACTTCCACACATGCCTCTTTTGCGCGTGGAAACCCCAGCTCTTCATTTTCAAACGACATATCGGTGTGGCACTGACCCGTCATCGATTTGTTCAGCGTAAACAAACAAGAGAAGGATTTTTCATGGCGGCAATGCAATGTGATCTAACCATGAGTGAAAAGGATTCATTTCAGCGGCTGTCTTGTGTCAAATTTGCAGTGTTTTTCTCACAGGCATTGAGATAGAAAAACAAAATGAATATCTAATTCTCCGCCACAAAGATAGAAGCAGCTGGAATGCATTGCCCTGCCGGAAACATTAAAAGTATCAGGAGTTACTGCGTGCTTTTAAGTTTAATCTGTGCAACAGATCATGATGTGAAGCTTTGTGCTCTCCGCCCGAGGGGATCTTTTTTCATAAAGACGGTTATCTCTGATGATCGTAAGCAGCCGTGCTTTTTCTCTTTATCAACACAGGGATGGGTATTCGGTTCTGGTCCTCAGGACGCTGTTGTTTCCTGTTGGTCTGCGTATCTGAGTGATTAAGTACGGGTTAGTGGGTTTAAAAAGGAAGTTGCAACACAGTCAGGAGGTTCTTGGAGGAGACAAATTAGGGCCAAGGATAGGAGCAGGCTGGATGTAACAGGGGAGCTCCTTTCATGTGCAATACCGCCGCTTCTGGAGGTAACAGCAGGAAGAACAATCAAGACACCTCCGCCACACTATGAAGAGGAAGACGCCCGATCCTGTGGGAATCCAAGAAGGGAGATTTATGCAATAAGTCACCAGTTCTCAATAGCAGTATCCTCACTTTCTGCCGTACAGAGAAAAAATGTCCCCGCTGTAGATTATGATTTAGGGAATTTGATTGAGATTGTCAGTGGTGGTGATTTAAAACAAGGTTAAGTTTCTTTCGGTCATTATCAAAGGTTTACTTATGCTCACTTTCTCTGCAACTGTCATTTTTCTTACTCTGTTAAATACTGGGATATGGTCACAGTTTCCACCTCGGAAGATTTTTCAGGGACATGTTTTTTTGTTCTTGACCCGACTTCACAAAAAGTATAAATATATAACTATATCAAAAAGAAAAAAGGCGAAATTTCTGCCAACATAACGCATTCAAACAGAGACAGGACGCTAACCACAAAAATAAAGAAAAATAAACGTTAAAAAAAATTAGGCTCGTTCATTAATTTGAGCACTTTAAGATTAAGAGTAAGATTAAGTAAGATTAACAATATACTCAGGACCTTGGGAAAGAATTAGATTTATATATTCTCTCTTGTAGTCCCACTTTCAATCAAACCGATTTCTTTTTGCGTTGTGTCTGGATTTGTTGATTTTCTCCGAAAGCAATTTGCTTTTAAATTCACGCCACCATGAATTCAACCACTAGATTGAGCTTTTTGTATAAAGATCTTACCAATAAGAATAATTCTATTAATTAACTTGGCGCAGTCTTCATCCAGAACTCCCAACAAAATGTTCATAGGTTTGAATTCCAATAAAATTTTTGCCAGTTTGGGAATATCAGTCCACAAACTTACAACATATGAGCAGTAGAAGAACAAATTCATCTGGTCTTCCTCTTCCTCATTGCAGAATATACATAATAAAGTTTTTTTTTCTATTTTATAGGTATATAGTTGTTTTTTAAGTAGCAGTTATTTTATAAGAAATCTTAAATTGGAATATTCTAAAATATGTGTCAATTGTTGTTTTAGTCCTGAAGACTTTTTTTCTTCATGCGGTGAATATTATTCATACTTTAGTCCAACATCTGACAAAACCTTTCGTCTTCTTTGTTGTCTAAAACTGCCAAAATCTTCTTTTTTGGCAACTCGGGAGCAGAAATGTTAGCCAGTCGGAGCCGACTAAGGAATCAAGAGAACACGGTGTGACATGCAAGCAATCATTTTTTTCTTCAACAGCCACTTGCCAACGTTTCCTGCCGGCCCCTGTGGTGAAGCGCTTGTAAGAGATTTCACAGCTTTTTAGCCAAAAATACCTGCTAGCTAATGCAGAAACAGGATAAATGAAAGCTGAAACAATGTTTTGGAAGATGAGATGCCTTGGATTAGCTTATAATGAAAAAGTGGATTAGTGCAGCTGTGAAAAGTGCACCTGACGGCGTGCATGCACATTATAACCGAATTTGCATAGCGGCTTACACAATGTGTTCCACTATTATGCGTTTGGAATTTATCTAGGAAGTCTCGGGTTATTTTTGTGCTTGATAACCAGCGGTACATCTTGTCCATAATAGCTGGAATGGTTGCACCCTCATTTTCTGTTCACTGCTTTTACCGACATTCAGCAAAGGGACGTCATGGCACTTACACATGCAGCTGCTAAAAGCTGACCCCCATTGACTCTCACCTCTGGGTAACACAGAGAAATATCCTCATTTCAGCATGCGAAAGCTGTCTCTGTGTGTTTTTGTGCGCATGTAATAACACACCATCCATGCAGGATAATGTTCTTTTGGGGCTCCAGATGGTGACTAAAATGGTCGCAAATGCGACAAACTTTTTAATTTTGCGACCCTGTTTTTTTCTGCCAGTCGCCATTGAAGACCATCCAGATGCAAATATACAAAACATTTATGGTTTTCCGCTTATTTCCTACTAATTTCATTCCTAAAAAGAGACTAGTTACTCTGATAATGCTTAAGTGTGAACAACAAAGCCAATAAAAGAAATGTTTACTGTTGGCATCAGCGGGACAGCTTGCAAACTTGCTGCATTGAAATACATTGCATGATGCATTCACTGTCTGCTCGGTAACTTTCGGTTTCGGGCAAAGCAGAATTGCAACTTCATCAGGATGTGTTCAAATGTAATCTTCTTAAATTGAGTTTTTGCTGAGAAACTTGAATACAAGTTTTTTTCAATGAACAGCTTTTGTACATTTTTAATGGAAATATCAAATCATTATTAGAAGGGGATTTTTAAAAAATATTTATGCTAGAATATTTTACCCTTTTTGGTCTGACACCTGAAATGTGGTTTCCTCCCCTGTCCACAATATCATCATAATATCGAGGTATTTGGTCACATATAATGCGATACTAGCAATAATTTGCTGAGTCCTGCATATAATTCCCCTTTTTGGTTTTATAATGATGGCCGCCCTACTAATGACGTCAACGGTCACTCTGCTCGCCATGACTGCTGCCTGCTAAAGTTGTATTAATTTCAGCATTCCGAGGAGAAAATCGGCTCATCATGAAACGTTAGACAATTCATTCGTAATGATAATTAAGTTAAATTAAGGCTACTGCTTTCAGCAGCAAGGGAGACGGGTTCTCTTGAGGCAAGAGCAGTGAGGGAGTTTTAACAGCAGGGAAAGGGACAATATGTCAGAAGTTCAGTAGTTCCTGGGTGTCTGTGGGAAATATTTGTTTTCATGCCAGCGAGGTGAAGGCAAACAGCGGAAATAGGGGTGGAATCCTCAATATTTTTGAATTTTCTAAAAAATTGCTGTTTCAACACATGTAACTGCCTTTGCTTAATTTTTTTTCGCTTATGTATACCCTACTCTAGTCTATTAATGTTATTATTATTATTCTCATTTTCATGTTTACTAGAGTAAAGTGATCAAAACGCTATAGCTATGATCAAGTTGATCATAGCTATAGCGTTTTGATTCTGCTCTCCAAGTGCAGCAGATTAAACCATTTAACTTTAAAAGGTACAAAAACCTTTCTTCCAGGGGATCATGCTGCCGGACCCCAGTAGAACCTCTTGAGGTTTTACATCTTATTGGATGTCAATGATACAAAGAAACAACAAATAAAACGGAGTTTGCTTCCGGTTCCAATCATTTGAAAAAAATAAACAGTAAAGAAGCAAGACGACAGTAAAAAACTTAAGAACACCAGGGATTGTATAATTGTGTGGGTGGGAGACATAGACATACAAACTCAGAGCCTGAATATGGAGGAAGCGGCTAATTGTACATAGTTGAATTGAAAAAAAATATAAAATATAAGATTTCAATTTTAATCTATGTGTTTATGGTAACAAGATTTCAGCATATTGGACATGGCACATATTATGCAAAAAATTTATTTTACACACAAAGGGAGCCAAGGCAAACAAAGGCAGACGGTACAGAAGGGAAAGAAAAGGTTAAGGCAGACATTTAACATTATACTCTGACATCGATATATTTTGGCTCCTGAAAATGTAATTTGGCTTATAAATACTTTGGGTTTAAGATCCAATAGCTCCCCTTTTTTCTTTTGTTCTTGAGCCCTGTTCTTTCTTGAATAATATTTGGATGGACATATTACTTTTAAGATATATATTGACAGCTTTTTAAAGGTCATGTCGATCTGTTTGTCAAATGTTTTGACAATTATAGTTGACCAGTGGGAGTTCTAGCAGTCATAATTATCATTCAAAGCCTGGAGCGTGATGACCAAAATCACTGACGTCTCAGAGCGGATGTTTACCATGTTCACCTGAGGAGGAGGCCGCGGCGGTGGGTTTCGACTTTTCTAAATCGAGAAACAGCAATAATAATCCCTCTATAATGAGTGTGTACGCCCTTGGACTGAAGAGAAAGTGAGAGAGAGAGTGAGAGATTGGCTTCTGTTTCTACTTAACAGTGATGACTCGCTTCCTTTTTTATCATCAGAGAATTATTTATGATGAATGAGTCGAGCACCAATGTTTATTTTTAACGAGATGCTTGTGTTTGCGGGGGGGGAGGACGACTCTGGACTTCTATTCCTGTGGAGATTGTTTTCTCTAAGTTTTTCTGCTGCGCAAACAATTAATATGTTCATTGCTCAACCATCCAAATGATTATTTGTTTATTCGTCTTTTGTTGACTGCACACAATCCCCCCCCTCCCCCCCCCCACCCCCACTCCCAGATTCACACTGGCCCCATGTTAATTATTTTGTCAACCCTCATATCTCTTTTAATTGTGGCGGGTTTGTTTATCCTGGAGATCAAATTGAGCTTGGAGAGATTGTGGGTGGCTGCCAACACGGATCAGTCAGGACGACGGATGAATGCATATCAAATAGACCGACAATGGGAGTCAACGTGACACACACTGAGAGCGGCGCCGACTTAAATGGATGTATGGATGGTGTGATCACATTCCTGTAACTAATTTAGCTTCATTCAAACACGCTTTGGTACAGATTCTAGATGATAAAACAGCCGCTCATCAAAATAAGCTGCTGTCCTCCTTAAATTATGTTTAATGCTCTGGAAGGCTGTTGAGTATGAGACAGTTATTTTTAATGATCGATTCAGATTGATTCTCTTCTCTATGGCGGCTCAAAAATACAAAACGATATTTATTCAAACTTTCAAACATGTGAATGTCATAATCAGGAGTCTGATTTTAACAATATTCCAAAATGACAGTCACAAATCTCCATATATTCAAAAATGTTTGTTTTTTTCGAAAATTAACAATGTCACTTCAATTACACAGCCCAGAAATCACTGTTATTTTTCGTTGTAGAGTATAAATATTCATTTCTGCGCTGATAACAAACATCCCCTGCAGGTTAAATAAAATTACTCGAGTCATTAAATAAATTTCGTCTCAAAATCAAGATTGAAGTTTAGAATTTACAACTCAGTATGATGTTGATTTAACTTTACGCTGCTATGCCATGTTGTACGGTAAAAAATGTTAAATTATCACGTAAGTAACAACAGCTTTTTATTTTCCGCCTACTCTCCTGTGAACATGAAAGATTATTGCATTGCAAGAATTTTTGTTGGTTCCGTCTTAAGTGACCCTCATGTGCTAAGAGTCCCTGAGTATTTTAATGAACATACATAACGTTATAGCTACAAAATGGACTTAACCACTTGGGAAAAATGTAAGTGACTGCCTGTTAAGGATTCGTCTGGCCACCAGGAGCCACTCAAGAGCACTTGAAATGTCCCAGAAGAGTGCTTGATTTTTTTTTTAGTGCATTTAACTTCCATTTTCTCTGAAGCTCTTTTTGTACAGACTGTGGTCCCCACTTCGTGACTGGATCCTTTCCTTGAAGGCGTTAGCTGTTGGAGTGGCACCCTAAGTTTGGCTAACCAGTCAGAAGCCGGTGTCTCCATACGTGCCGTCACAAGGAGACGTATGGACCTCCCAAAACTAAATATCTACTTATATATATAATTCAAGAGAAATAACAAAGAGGTACTGTACTTGAGATGCCTGAGGATTGGGCCAGGATTAGATCGGTAAGGAATCTGATCACACATGTTTTGGTTAAGACTCAGAATAAACAGAGAGGTTTTGTTTTAACTGGATGGCTTCGAGGGACCATACTTATATGTCTCAGGGTCTTGTTCACGAGTGACGGGTAAACGGACATTCCCACCTTCTCCTGTGGTCATGAGCTCTGGGTACTTACCAAAAGAATGAGGTCAAGGACACAAGCGGCGTAAATGGGCTTCCTTTGTAGGCTGGACTAAGACGTAGAGATTATGTGGGGAATTTGAAAATCTGAAGGGAGCTCGGGATGGAGCTGCTGCTCCTTCACGTCAAACTGATTCAGTAGCCAGTAGGTTTGGGCATCTGATTAGGATGTCTCCCTTTGGAGGATTTCCGGTACCGTCTAGGTGCAGGAGACCCCGACCTCGCTTTTGAGGGATTATATCTCATCTGGCCTGGGAACGCCTCTGGATGAGTTGGAGAGAGTTACTTAGGTGAGGGACATCTCGAGTACCCTTCTTGTCCTACTGCTACACTGACCCCGACCCCCGACCGAGTCAGTGTAACATTCAAAGCGCTTTACAATGCGAGCCAGCATTCAACCATTCACGCCATCACTCACACACCAATGGAACGGCCATTGGCAACTTGGGGTTCGGTATCTCGCTCGAGGACAGTTCTACATGTGGACCGCAGCTGCCAGAGATCAAACCACCGACCTTCAGATAAGTGGAAGACCGCCATTCCAACTGAGCCTCCCGTTGGAAGCAAAACATATAACCTAGTAAAACCGATAATGGGTGTGTTAGAACCACAATCAGAATTATAAAGCTTTTACAATAGTCCAGAGTATTTTAAAGTACTGAGAGGCCTCCATATCAAATGCTGCCCATTAGATTATGTGAGAGAATATATCATACATGGAATACGTTGATGATGATGCATTGCTTTTGCAAAAAAAATGCATCATCTTAATGCAACATTGTAAAAATGTATGAATATATTTTTCTTCAGCTGTAGAAAAACAGCTTTTCCACTCTGCCTCTAAATCAGCGCGGTTCTGTTCTATAAGTAGCAGTGAAGGTAAATAAAGCTGAGTTTAAAAGATTCAGCAGTGTTTTTTATCTTTCAGCAGCCATTGACTCAGCATCTCTGATTGTTCTATCTATTCACACTATGACTGGAATATTTCTTTAAGCTTCAAGAGAAGGTCAGAAAAGTAATTAACCTTGTTCTGTGTGCATCAACAGAGGGACTGAGATATGTGCTCTCTCTCTCTCTCTCTCTCCCTCTGCTTCACACATGCATGAACATGCCCTTGTGCGTGCACACACACACACACACACACACACACACGACGCATACACACAAATGAATGCAAAAGCGTTTAGACTTTTGGAATTCGGTCTTTGTTCCCTCGTTTAAATGAGTGGAAATAAAGTCGGCGGTAACATGTTGCCCGATGCTCACACAAATTTGCGCCTTAGTGGACTGACACACAGACAGACGGGTACTGGCATTTAAATACTGGCGATGTAATCATGGGGAGCAGCAGCGGGCATTCCTCTCTTTTGTCTTCACTTCTTATTGGCTGCCCTGTCCGTCTCGCCCCTCTTGTCCGAACTTTTCTTGTCTCACCCCCGCCGTCCCTCGCTGCTCTTTCACTCTCCAGACTTGGACGTTTTCAATTTATGAAATCGGCACAGGTGTTGAGAGGGCTTTAATGGCGGCGGTATTTCTTCACAGTCAGCTGGGTTGGCCACCTGGAGATTTTTTTTCACGTAGGCTGAGTGATTTCTTGCTGTGCACTTAAATGCTGCAAGCCCTCCTCTGACTCACCCTGAGCTTCAGCACTACTGGTTTCACAAATAAGCTTGTTACATCACATAATGCTCCCATACTTTACACAGCGGTGCATTTGATTTCTTTGCTCAAGGTTTTATTTCTTTGCTCAAGGTGATCAAGGGACCCGGGGTTTGCAGCCTGGTCCATTTCTCCAGGTTCCTTTGTCAGGGAAAAGCCTTGTTGGTTGGGTGCAGTTAATGGATCGGCCGAAAGAACACAGCGCTAACAGGGATTTTCAAAATACCTTGTCCCAATCTTATACCTGAAAGAAAAAGCTGGGAGAGCGCCCAGTGTGGTAGTCTCACATCCGCACGCAGCCAGGATGTTTATAATTCATGTATCGTACTGCCATCGCATAACAGTTTTGATCACAGAAGATGGATATTCACTTTCACGCATCATTTAACCGGAAGATGACAACTGTGGCTAGCGATGTCAGACGCAACAAACGCCGAAACAAAACTCCAGATGCACGGATGCTCGCTCAGTCAACAAGATGCATGATAAAAATAGTATATGCAAAAAAAACCAAACAACTTCCACCCAGTTGTCTTTGTCACAATATCAAATTGAGGAAATGGATTTATAATGGACCCGCAGAAGGCGGCTGTAAAACCTGAACGCGGACACTTGGAGTCATCCAGTAATATATAATATATATTTATGTAATTCTGTTTAGATTTAGAAGAAGAATTTTTTTAAATGATGTTGAATGAAAGTTCCTTTCATTCTCATTCTTTAACTGCAGAAGGTCTCGGAGCTAAAACGTTGTGATAAAATATACATTTTCTCATTTTCACAACATCCCCGCTCGAAAATAGAGTCCAGACAATTTCTAGTTTTTTTCAAGCTGGAATAACATTTCTGTTAGGAATGGTATGTAGCTGAAGAAAATAGTTTGAACATATCTCATTGTTCACAGAGAGATACATTTCTGTTTTTTTAATGGACATTTTAATGCCTTAACACTTAGATGTCCTCACCAAAGGAAAGAAAACGCTATGGAGAAAAATATATTTATATAGATATATTTATAAATACACTTGCTGCCACTGGGTCATATTATAAACAGGTAAAGTCACATTTTTCAATAAGAAATAGAGACTCCAAATGTGCTCAACCAAACAGATGAGCAGGACGTTAAAGGTTTTAAGAGGAGGGGCATAATAAACTGTTTGACTACGACTCGAGAGGGTTTGCACCTCGAGTCTTTTAACGAGTTAGGCGATCTTTCAGAAACATCTTTTAACAACTTAAAGAGACTTTGTTTGTATAACTCGTTCAAAAACAACAACATGGGAATGAGCCAACAAAGCCAAGGATGGAGAAAATGGAAAAAAAAAAAAAAAAGCCTATTTTTTTGTGCTTTCTTTTGACTGTATTTCTACAACAACCGATGATTTATCCTGAAAGGCAACTTAATCCAAACTTGATTGGGTGACTTAAAAAAACAAAAGAAAAAACAAAAAGGGAGGTAAAACTAAATTGAGACAAAGATAACATAACCGTAGCAAAGCGAGATAAAGTTCGGGAGGTGCGGAGGAAAACAAGTAATTGGCCTTTGGCTCCCCAATTTCAACTGCCCAGTTGTCGGACGTTGAGGGTAGAACATGAATTAAGAGGGTGCCCAACTGATGACCCCAAAAGATATACCTCCAATCAATTTTTTAAGAGTGTCACCTTTCCAGGGGGATTGAAAAATCAAGTCCTATTAGCACGACCACATTCCTCTGACTGTCAGCCGCTATATGTCTACACTCATTCATCCAGGTCATGGTCATATTCAAAGGTTGGATCAGGAGCAACTGGAATGATTTTTGAGACATTACACCCATTACCCAAGGTAAAATGTCTTTTATAATTTCCTTTCCATTTAGTTAAAATACTAACAATGCTAATTGAAGGAGGGCGACAATAATGCATTAAGATTACACAAGAGATAAGATAAGATAAGATAAACCACAACGGGGAAATTTTAGTGTTACAGCAGCAAAGAGCATATTACAGAATACAGAATAACATTATATAAAATCAAATTAAATTAAATGTGCAGTTTGAAATGTGGACATGTTGAATATTATACTGTCCCATAGTGCAAAGTACAAGTGATGTGTGTGTGCGCATGTGTGTGCGTGTGCATGTGTGTGTGTGTGTGTGTTTGTGTTACTAGCAGTGCTGGTTGTAGAGTCTGACTGCTGCAGGAAGGGAAGATCGGCGATATCGCTCCTTCACACACTTGGGGTGAAGGAGCCTGTCGCTGAAGGAGTTCTCCAGTGCAGAGATGGTGTCCTGCATGGGGTGGGAGATATTGTCCCGGAGAGATGACAGCTTGGCACCCTGCACTCCAAAAGACCTCAGTCTCCTCAGCAGATAGAGTCGGCTCTGTCCCTTTTTATAAAGTGCCATGGAGTTGTGAGTCCAGTCCAGTTTATTGTTCAGGGTGAACACCAAGGTACTTGTACGATGTGACCATCTCAATGTCCATTCCCTGGATGTTCACCGGTGTTGGGGGGAGATAATGTGCCTACGGAAGTCCACCACCATATCCTTGGTCTTACCCTCCTTGTCGTCCCTGTCTGTGATGAGACCGACGATTGCAGTCATCAGAGAACTTCTGCAGGTGAAACGTGGGTGCGTTGCATGAGAAGTCTTTAGTGTAGAGGGTGAAGAGGAACGGAGCCAGGTAGGTAGTCCAGGATCCAGGATACGAGGTGTTGGTCTACTCCGGTCAGTTCCAGTTGTTGTCCCAGTTCCAGTTGTCCAGCGTGGGCTGGAGGGTGTTGAAAGCACTGGAGAAATCAAAGAACGTGAACCTCACGGTGCTTCCAGGCTTCTCCAGGTGAGAAAGAGCTCGGTGGAGCAGGAAGATGATGGTGTCCTCCACCCCGATGATAGACTGGTAGGTGAACTGAAGGGGGTCCATCGACGGGCTGACCAGCGGGCGGAAATGACCAAGGACCAGTCGCTCTAGGGTCTTCATCATGTGGGATGTTAATGCCACCGGCCTGTAGCTGTTGAGGTCCTTGGGGTGCGGCGTCTTGGGGTAAAACAGTGTGATGTGGCTGGGAGTTCAGTGTAGTGGGAGAGGAGGTGGGGGTGGGGCAGTGCACTGAGGAGGGTGAGAGGGGTTCTAGCTGTGGGAGTCGGGCTGGAGGATTGGGGGCAGATGAGTGGTCGAACAGGTTAAAAAAATGATTTCTGCCCCCTGTTTCCGCCTGCAGCTTGGGAGTTTGGCTCAAGCTGCAAAATTATTCTTTGTTAAGACAATTTTGTTATCACGAAAGATTAAATTGGAAATCCAAGTTTCGAGTAACATCGGATACGGTTTCAAACTTGCCAAACCAACGATATACAACACAAATATACAGCATGCAATTTCGGTAATACAATAGAATATTGTAGTATTAGTGCAAAGCATGAAACAGAATTTTTCCAAAGTTGCGGTGACTGTACCGATTCATCAATTCAACAATTCAAACTGAAATGAATGTGCTTGTAAAACTATTTTAGGTAAACAAAGTCCCACTGTGTGCTCAGGAATGAGGCACACGAAAGCCCATTAACTCAGCCTTTTGGTAAAACATGTTTTACGAGAAATGGCTGATACCAATATGAGTATCGAAAAGGGAGCACCACCGAAATTCCAGTGGAAGTTGACAAATGCCAGTTACACCGATATATTTATGGTAAGGCATGTGTGAGGCCTCCTCCTCGGTGGCCCCTTTAACCTGTGGTGTCCCCCAGGGCTCCATCCTTGGCCCCTTACTCTTAAGCATATATATATATATACTTGGTGTCAACAGATTTAGTCAAGTGGCAAACATTTTTCAATAATAAATAGTGACTCAAAATGAGCTGAAACAAACCATAAAAGGTGAAGAGAGGTTGAGTGTCTTGTCATTCAGAAGTGATGGACAGCCACACTCTCTTCTCATTAACCCAAGTTTGTTTTTTTTTACTCCTCGCTCGAAACTTTTTTCAGTACCTGGATGAGGAAAGGTCATCAAAGGATGTGACCTGCCTAACCCAGTGAGTTTTCTCTTCTTCATGGGTCTGGGATTAATTATTAGCCCTTATAATGGGGCCAGAATAATGCCGACGCCAGCTGTCTCGACGCGGAAAATGCATCATCAGCTTTGAGCGGATATTAGACTCATCTGACCCCTCCGGAGAGAGCAGACTGCGTAACTCCCCATTCAACTCTCAGTCGTAGTGGAAGCACCTTCGCAGAACGAGGGTTGAGAGAATTCAAGTTATCTCGACCTTTGGCTAAAAACAATAAACAAAAAAAAAAAAAGTTAACAAAAATCATTACACTTGCAAAAAGAAAAAAAAAAGACGTGAAGAAACCACTCTTTTTTCTACCTTTGTCATGCCTCATCAGTAAACACAGCTTTAAAAAGAGTTTTGGAGAGGCATTAGGAAGATTAAAACAAGTGCTATCAAAGGTAGCATAGCAGCTGTGGATGAGAAGAGATCTTTCATCAGACTCTGACAACAAATACCCAGTCCAATTATGCGACATCAGTGAAGATGGGACTCCGACTTCAATCACCGCTTTTGATATATTGTAATAAATGCACTGCATGCTAGGATCAACAAACACCGAAGGCTCCGTCAGAGGGACTGGAGTCGAGGAGCACCGAACGCAAAAGTGAATAAGATGTGTTGTAGTGGAATTTATCAGTGTTTGCATTGGTTCAAACAGGCATTCATTATAATAATAAAAATGTCTCTGATTATGCACCATATCCAGAAATTGTTACTATTAATTATTCTGGAAATGATTTTCTTATGAGGTTAGTGCAGAATTTATACACAGCAGCTGCTGACACTGATTTCCCTGCCAAAGAAATGTTTGAGTTTGACATGAGTGCGGCAGAAACTCCCTCGTTCTCTGATTTGAATGGAAAAAACTCAAAAAAAAAACCTGACATCCAAGGTGATTCAATTAAGACCAAGCCGCCAGGTCCCTGACAGCAAAAGTATATACCTCAAAAAGCCCCTAATCCCCTGCTTTGTACAATTAATCCCACCGATTGAACTCCTCAAATTATATGTGAACATATGTTTTTTTTTAATGATTAAAAAGTAGTGTTTTTCATAAAATATGAGCTATTGGAGTAAAATAATGATATATGAAAGATAGGTTTCCTTGACTCTATACAAATTCACCAAACTGGGATTAAATCGGACCATCGGTTAGGAAATAAAGTCTGAAGAAAAAGTTTTGGTGGAAAAAAGGCTCCCTCTAGTGAGTCATACATAAAGTATTGGAGTAAAACATTACACAAGATGGATCTCTTTGAGTCGAGTCATTCGCACCGAATATCGGACTAATTCGAACCAACCGTTAAGAAATGATGGCCTTGAAAACTTTTGGAGATTTAGATCCCCCCGATGTTGGAAATTGACAGCCGCCTTTCCGGGCACTAAGGTCTACGTGGCTATAAAATTTGAAAATGATCCATCAAACGTTTTTGAGTTATCGCGTTAACACGAAAGATCTGTGGCGGCGTACACTAAGCAGACGTCCATAATATTCCTACTTTTTGCCGGCATAACTTTCTGCGATGATACGCTTGATTGCGATCTATCAGTCAAAAACAAAAACAACCCAACAACAACAAACCAACCTTTGATATAAATGGATGTGAGAGGAGCTTTCTTAAACTATTCCTCTCTCATTTTTGAATAATGAACTCTTCATGACACAGCGCTCGGACATCAATCCAAAGAAGAAAATTTATTTGCCAAATCAAATCTAGAATTAATAATGACTGAAAAAATAATTATCTCTGATTTATTGCTAATTCGTTTTTGACAGCGGAATCCGTCAGTTGTGACTCCTTCCATTATGTCTCTCGAGCGAACGCCACCATCCATTCTACGCAGCACAAAGGGCGTTCAGTGTTCTGGGGAGAGAGAGAAAGTTATCCTTCAAAAACTCTTCCCAAAACAATGCGGCACCGAGCCGACGACACGGCCTGGATTGATTTTCACCTTATTGGGGACAAATCTAAACGAGTTTTTGGATGCGTTGCTCAGCCACAGGAGGTTGTAATAGAATCCAAATCCTGTTTGAGAAAGAGTTTAAATGTTGGCTGTCGCACCAAACGAATGAAAATGAGAGACGCGGAGGAAGGAGAAAAGACGGAGCGATGGAGAATGAGACGGAGAGGCAGTGCGGGATTATATGGAGTGAGATGTGGCACAGATGGTGGGGAGTAGAGGTAATGGGGGGGCTGCCATCCTGTGTTCCCCAGACACATAACTCAAACGCCGCGTTATTACATTGACACGATGACTGCTTCACAGACATTTCCATATCTGCCTGGCATTCTCAGGCTGTTGTATAAAAACTGGAGACATAACACATGGAAAATAAGCACATACTAAACAGTGACATAAATCCGGTGCACCGTGAGACAGGATTTTAATATTGACAGTTTTATTAACTCTAGAGGTGGCCCAGCTGAAGCTGGAAAATAATAAAACACCTCATTAATTTTTTTCATCTCTCAGACTTTTCAACCAACGGATTTTGAGAGATAGATTGAAGTTACCTCATTGGATAATTCCGAATCAACGCCCGGATGGTGACATCTTTAATTTGAACATTGCTTCTGTCTTTTGTCACAAAGTGTTCAAAATGATAAATCAGCCAGGCCAAGGTCTGGTACAACCGTCGTCGCCTGAAGTATGAGCTATTCCCGATTTACACTGTGTCACCCGATGGCTTACATGAAATACGCACATTCAGCTTTTGTTGTGACATCATGCAGTTATCGGTTCTGTGTTCTTGTGATGTTAGAACCTTTTAAAGATGGCACAGCACTTTCCATATTGATTCCATAATGTTGCACCATTTTATTCCTGACAGCAAGGGTGTATCCAGGAAAAGTCTCCATCTTTTGTTGTACAAACAATCTCCCTGATGGAACTTCTCAAAATAAATGGTATGTGCTTAGCATTTTGTTTTTTGAAAATTATGGCCTTAAAACGTTTTGGAGTTGAAGCCCCACCTAGTGTCAGAAATATACAACCCTCCTTCCACAAAATCAGTCCAGTTCTTCCTATATATAGGAAGTTTTGTCTTATACAACTCAGTTCTGAACAAACTGAGCTTCTCATTATTCGCTCAAGAAAGTCAAAGACATTCTTAGTTTAATCAGTCTTTCTTCTCCGCCTACTAAAACTCTACGCCAAGAATCTCTGTGTTACATTTGACCCTGATTATATATTTGACCAACATGTCTGTAAACTGACCCACGGTTCCCCTCACCGTAGAATTATCTAAAAATCAAATCAGGGCATAAGTTCTCAACTTGATTGCATTTGTCGTACCTTTTTCTCCACATTTATATCCCCTCCCGCCTTCTGTAACTTTTCTTCTTTTTTTTTTTACCTGCCTTCTTCAAACCACCCTGACACATCCTCAACTGGTCCACAGTGCTGCTCCTAGTCTTTTAACTGGGTGTAACTGGAGATGTGATATTTGGGCCTCACTGCTCCGGCTGCCAGTCAAGTACAGAATGGATTTCAAGATTTTTCTAATCACTTAGAAAGTACTTCATGGCTTAGTTCACTGGCACCTCAGGTCATCCAATCAGTTCTTGCTCACTGCACCACAAACCAAACTCAAGACCAGAGTTCACTACATGTTTTTCGATCCCACTTAAACTATTGATCAACCCCCCCTCTTCCTCCTCCTCCTCCTCCTCCCGTCACATCAACTCTGTCTGTTGACTGGAAAAACTGTCTTCAAAACTCACTTTGGTAGATGGAGTTTTTGGATTGACAGCCTTGTCTCAGCTTTCATTTGAATGAATGTATGATGTTTGTATAACACTGTGCTGAGAGAATATTATTCTCTCATATACCTGTATATATATATATACTGATTAGCCATAACATTAAAAACACATGCCTATAGTGTTTATATATCTATGTATATATTATTTATCCATACATGCTTATAAGAAGTCCTATTATATAGCATGACTTCTTGTCGACTTTAAAATGTCTGTTTGTGGAACCGCTGTAAAAACTCAATTTCCCCTTTGGGGATTAGAAAAGTTCTGACTCTAATTTCACTTGTATATTTTCCCATTCGACCTTCTTCAACCAAATCGACTTTGAGGACAAATTACTGCGAAATGCTGTATAAGGAGATAATAACTGTTATTCTGAGCTTACCTGTTACTTGAACCGTTATAATGTTTTGGCTGATCAGTGTACATGTTATATACTGTTATATACTGTTATATACAAAGATCAGGGAGTTCATTTCCACGTTTAGACATGAAAATGTGTTCCATCCTCTCCCTTGTGTTTGTATTTTGGGACTTCCAGGTCACCTGTTTCTCATCCATCCACCAGCCTGCAGTATTTAAAGGCTGACTCTCCCGTCACCTTGTGGCTGATCCTTCGGTCTACTTGTACGGTAGAGATGATCACGCCCACTGATCGTAATCACTTTGACCTTTATTTCTCTACGTTGTTGAAATGTGTTACCCTGTTCTCCAGGATCTCAGCTGCCCAACCTAACAGAGACTTAGCTGCTCCTTCCTAGCGCCCTCGCGTCGTCTCATGGCGTGCCTCTCTCTCTCTCAACCCCCACTTGAAGTTTGCATGTGTAGATAAAACGGCGTTGCGCAGTGTCACTTAGGTCTGATGAAGAGCGTTGTCGCACGAGGCGTAACTTGAGAGCGTTAACTAAGTGGGTATATGAGCCCTGCAGGATGTGGAGGGTTATTGCTCAGAGGCTGCAGCTGCTGAGTGGAGGCGGTCCAGCTAGAAACGCTTGCTTGCAGAAAGTCTGTGCAGAGTCAGGACCCCTCAGACCCTCCAGGGAGGCAGATTTAACGGCTGAACTTTGACTGACTCGGCCCGACGCGGCATTAATTGCACCCGGTCCGACATACGTGTTATTCTGACCCTCCTCTGGCTCGCTGCTTAGCAAAAGCTTGAACCTTGATTCGAGCGTCTACTGCTGCCACTAAATGGCGGGCATCATCTTTTGTGGCTGTCGAGGCTTTTTTCCTCGAGCCAACAATAACATTTTAAAAAGCACCAGTAAATATTTTACTGGCTGCAATCATGCTGTTCATTACGTGACTATGCATGTGCGCGTAAACTTAACGGTCTGTGCGTGTGCGTGTGTGTGTCAGCGAAAAGGACAACAACAACCTCTGATAAAAGAACATGACAAGAAGGAATCTAATTAAAACACATGATCTACATTTTTAGAGGACAAGGAGAGAGAGAGAAAGAGAGAAAGACAGAGAGAGAGAGAGAGAGAGAGAGAGAGAGAGAGAGAGAAATGGGTGTAAGGGTCATCAGCGGCTGTAAATTGTGCTGCAGCGAGAGGGGGGGGTAACTTCAGTCATGCACAGCGGCCTCTTTCAGGGTCACTTAAGCATCTCAGATTAATTGATGTGGGATGGCAGGACCAAGGGGGGGGGGAAGAGGTAGGCGGCATTGCACAAAATGGGTCTTGTGTGATGGTGTAGCTATTCTGCCCGTGAGCAGAGAGGGAAGTGGCCGATGCCCTGCACCTCTCGACCCTTCAGAATGGCAAAACACATGTTTTCTGTGTGATAGAAAACACAGCGAGAGCACGGCCTCTCCGGTCCCACAGCTGGAAGCAGTAATTTGACAGCCATGTCTGCAAATCACATCTCCACACCAATTCTTCGCGCTGCAAAGAAAGAAGAGCCCACTTTTCTCCCGCTGATTTCTACCCTTAATTTCATCACAGGAAGCATGAGAAAGAGCCTCGCTAAAAGACTTTAAGCCGCGTACGTGGAAGAGTGGTCTTAACGTTAAATGGTTTACCATGCAGATGGAAAATGGAGCGTCGCCGATATAATCCTCTTAAAGCTCTCCATGTCGCATGCGGAGCGGCGATCCGACCAGGAGAATTCTCAATCAAGATCTCCGTCTATCAGGAGGAATCAGGCGCTGTTTTGTTTTGAATAGAAACCGGGGGTCAGACAGACTGGCAGGTAAAGAAAAAGCGCCTCATTCTGAAGTCACTTTTGAACACGGTGTTTGTGACAGTAGATATTGGCAGAAGAGAAGGAGCCGGTAATCAAAGGAGGAGTCGTCAAAAGCTTGATGGCATTTAAATGGAAAAACAATCGTGTCATTTCGATTCCAGCGTTTTTCATCTTTGGATGGTGGAGGGCCAAAATGGCTGCAGCAATACAATGCGAATCAGAAAGGGAAAACGAAACCGGGGAGAGAGATGGAGTCCATATAAGAACCGTTCCAGGGGCGCAGAGGGGCGCTTTTTCTTCTTTTTTTTTTTTTTTTACAAAGAGCACACTAGCTGAACAGAGGGGTGTTTTGAGGCAGCGGGAACAAATTCTGCCAGCTACGGCTCATCAGAAATGTGCTAGCAGGTGAGGAGCTGCATGCGTCCACTGCAGCAGATAAACAGGTATGTGTGAGCGGCTGGAAGACGGGCCAGCTGGATTATAAAGAGCGACTGAAAGCGATTCTGTTGGACTGATCTGTCCTCGTACTTTCACATCATGCATGCGCTCATGAAATAATACATATGCAAATAGGCACACACACACACACACACACAAAATATTCAGTCTGTCTGCTGGCGCCGACATGGGTTTGTTTGGTTGTCTTTAATCGCAAACTACCAACAAAGAAAGTGGAAGAAAATCATTTCTTTCTGCATTGTTGTAGCACCGTTTTCTGAATCTCTGCAGTGTCTGTGATCAACACTCAAAAAAAAGACACTGTTAAAATTAAAACACTAATTACCAGCATGTAGCCGGTAAGCTACATAATAAATCACGGTAATTAACTGACAGTAGAAAGCCATTAAGTTACTGTAAAATAAAAAAAATCAGTAATTAACTGGCAGCAAGAATTGTACAAGTAACCACAAAACAAATGTGAAGTTATGTCGACACAGTGTTTTTTCATAAAGAGCTCCCCCTAGTGAGTAAAAATATGAACTATTAGAGTAAAAAAAAGACAAAATCCAGATAGATCTCCCTGAGTCGATTCTTTCGCACCAAATCTGGACTTAATTAGAACAACGGTTGAGAAATTACGGCCTGACAATGTGGAAGATAAAGTTCCCCCTAGTGTCATAAACGTACAATGGAACTCCCCCCAAAACACTCCAGTTCTTCCTCACACTACGATCTATGTGGCTACTAAATCTGAGAATGGTTGCAGCGGCGGCAGCAATGACGATTGATGAATCGCAGTTATTAACTAGCGGCAAATAATTATTAAGTTCCATTAGAATTAATCATTTTAATTTACTAGCAGCAAATACCAGCAAAATATTGCGAGGACAATAACAGTAATTAACTGGCCCCAAGCTGTCACTAACTTCCTGTATATGATATTACATTAATTAAATGCCGACATGTAGCCTTGTGTTACTGTAGAATAAATCACAGTAATGAACTGACAGTAAGTAGTAAGTTAAAGTATAATAAATCACAGCGAATACCTCAATAATTCATTTACTGATTATCTGTAACCGCTTTTCCTGTACTACAGTACAATAATATTTGCGGATATTTCACGGTTAAGGCTTTATTACTGTAATTTACTACAATACAACAACAACAAAAAACACATTTACTGTGATATTTCACGCATGTTTTTCTTTTTACTGTTATTTAGTACAGCAGAAATATTCTATATGTGATATAATACAGTTGTGACTTTGTTAGTGTGATTTTCACAGTAATCACAGCACTTACAATACTGTAATTTATGAGTTAATACACAGTTCATTAGTATTCATTTTTACAGTATTTCTTTCTTTCTTTTTTTTTACAGTGAAGGTTGGATATGACGACACGACAGCCTCTAGTGTTTTGTCTGCTTTCCCTCGCTGGTTCACTTCAGCTGCAACATTTTCTTCATCTTTTATTGTTTAGGTTTTAGGGGCTGTCTGAGGTTTGGCAACATCTCCCAGTCTAAGCGGTGCTTCATAAAGTGGCGCTGCCTCAAAAGTGACGGATAATTATAAAAAAAATAAAAAATGAAATAAAAAACTCAAACTGGTGACTTCACACTGTTATCATCAGGGTTTATTATTTCAGGCTTTGGAAAAGTCACTCCAACACCACGGCTAACAATACACAACAATTTGAAGAGCCCTTCTCACCAGGATCGTTTCTGCAGAAACTTGTAAACTTTAGTTGAGGTTTGGCCTTTCATTGGCGTTCAACATTCCCGGGGGCATGAAAACGCAAACTTTGGAAACAGCTTCTAAACACACCACCAATTATGACCACCAAAGGAACTCTTCTGAAACTTCTGACATGGAACTTTGTGCATGGCCAGGAAGTTTTCAGCCTAATAACCTTTTAACTTCGGCTAAAAGACTCTGGTGCTGGAACTCAGTCGAAGCTGATGGACGATGTTTCCCAGAAGTTTTATGTGAGGATGTCAGCCGCATAATCATCACAGCTTCAGAAGTTTATGTACGACTGCAAAGAGTTATTATTTCCCCGGTATATTTACGGTGTTCAAAAGCGGCAAACGAACTGCAACTCAAGAAAAACATGCAAATAGATCAAACACCAACAAACCGGGTTGTGCCGTCATGTGAGTAAAACCTTAATCAACATCATGAGTACATGTGTATATGTATGTGTATATATTTTATGTGTGTATATGGTTGATGTGTATATGTTCTGTGTATACTGTGTATATGTTCTGTGTCTATATTTGTCTATTTGTTCTGTGTACATCTTTTATATATATGTACTATGTGTATATATTCCGGGTATATATACGGTGTATATGTCTTATGTTCATGTGTTCGATGTGTAAATGTTCTGTATGTGTATGTTCTATGTTTATATGTTCTAGATGTATACGCATCTAGAAGATGTATCTCTATATATATTTTATCTACATATATTCTCTGCATATGTTCTCTGTATATGTTCTATTTGTATATGTTGTATTTGTCAATGTTCTATATGTGTATGTTCTATGTGTTTATATTCTCTGTCTATGTTGTATATGCATATTTATTCTATGTGTGTGTTCTATGTTTAAATGTTTTATGGATATATGTTCTCTTTTTATATATTCTATGTGTATATGTTCTATATGTATATGTTCTGTGTGTATATGTTCTATGCGTGGGTGCTCTATATGAACATGCAATATTTTGTGTATGTGTTCTATATGAAGATGCTCTATGTGTTTACATTCTCTGTATATGTTTTATATGCATATATATTCTATGTGTGTGTTCTATGTCTAAACGTTTTATGGTTTTACGTTCTCTTTTTATATGTTCTATGTGTATATGTTCTATATGTATATGTTCTATGTGCATGCGTTCTATATGAACATGCAGTATTTTGTGTATATGTTCTATATATATTATATCTATGTGTTTATAGTTTAGCCCTATCCACATAATCTCAACTCAGTAACATCCATTGAAAATGAAACAAAAGTCTTTCTTAGATTTAATTTCCATTGAAATTCGTTGGACAATTTTCTCCAGATGAAGCAGAAACTCATTTAGTTGACATTGTTTGTCAAATTCCTTTCTGATAAAATGAAATCATATTTATAATATCCTCTTTGCTTCTGTTTTACTGGGTGGGTGAACTCCTCCTTCCTGAGAGCTGTGCTGAAACCCAGAGTACCTGTGTCATCCGGGTTTCTTCAGGAGGAACACTTTTGGGTCGGGTGCAGCGTCCTGATTGACCCGTAGTATGAAAGGTGAATATTTTATCCGTTGTGTTGTCACGGTGATTAATGCGTCATCTTGAACTGCTTTGAGAAGCGGGTCGGTGTGGTCGACTCTATATCACCTACGGATCTACGGTCCCACAGCCGACGGGGGAGATGATATTTCATTTAGCAAGTATTTCAAAAAGTGAAACATTTGATTCACAAAGTCATTGTTTAACATTTATAAACTGGTGTTAGTTTAGGCGATCAGAGTCTGTCAAGCCAGACTTTCCTTAACTAGACCTGTGCTGTCATCCCGGACAGCAAGAGATATATCCTCAAAATGTACCCAATCACCTGCATTGTACATGCAATCCCCCTGATTGAAGTCCTCAAACACATTTACAGTCCATAGGGAGTAAAATATTGATTTTTGTAGTTCGACTCTTTCTAACTTCCTGAAGCTCCGCCTCTCCTCCATTAACCTGTCATTGCTAATTTAATGCAGTCCAAATAAATCTTTATCGGTCTCTAACCGCTAAAATGTGCCGTTGCTTGTCGTCTCCTCTCGGCCCGTCGTCCTGACGAGTAGTTCCCGGGTGCTTCCGAGGATGTGAACCCACAATGCATCTGGATCCTCGCACGTTTCAGAAGCGGCGCTCTCGTTCTGTAATCTGCCTTAGAGTTAATAAAATAATTGCTGGAGACTGTTGACGTTTGTGTTGTGATTTCTCCCACCCCCCCCCTCGCTCACCCCTCAAGTAAACAGGACCTGACTGGAGCTACGCTGAGCCTCATGGCTGCCAACTCGCCTCGGGGCGGGAGGAGGAGGCGGTGTTGACGGGCGGAGGCACGGGGGCAAGGAACATATTGCTCTCCCTGCTTAACATTTCCAGGATTAAACATCAATTCAGCGAGCTCTGAAACTTGCTTGAGTGAGCATCGTATAATCACTTCATGTTTTTCTCCTAGGTACGACCAAAACAATTGATTTGGCTCAATTAAGTAGAACAGAAACAGAATTATGCAGTCGTGTTTGTTAAAGCGGTTCGGCATGGAGTCTGTTTTGTCTGTTGCTCACACGACTTCGCCTTTAAGAAATCAAGAGGTGCCGCAAGAATTAATCCTAAAATGAAATCAGTAAGAATAGTTTCTCTCCCGCTTCCCTCTTCTCCAATTAAAAGAGGGTTTGGATGGGTTTCGGACTGGACTGGACCGAACCCAAGGTCTTAGGTATTAGGACATGAAATAAATACATTTAAATCTTATTTTGACTCTTCGCTTGAAAATACTAATGTGAAAAGTATCTAGTTTGTTTGCAGCAACATTCATATTTGACTTTTTGTAGTTCTGAGACCGATCATTATTTTATGATACGTTTTTATAAAACTTTTCATCCAATGTCTTTCATACCAATAGAAACAGGGGGGCATTAATACTAACAATAATTGCTATTAATTTTAATGATCCGTGGAAATTAGTCCGTCATCAAAGCCAGGACTTACGACAAGGACATCAAAGCCACCTCTGAGGCTGCACTGTAAACCCTGAATGCTCGATTCAATTCCTTTAAATGAGTCGGAAAAACTTAAATGTGTTTAAAATTTAAAAATAAAACAAAATAAAATATGTTGTTTGGAGTAGTGACATCACAAAGTAGTGAGGCACTCTTTTGAAACTGTGTCCAGTATTGGTGCCTTTATTCCTTTGATGTCCCTTGGTGGGTAGAGCTGGGGGCTCAGTCCATTATTTATGCCTTTGTTTTCTTTTTTTTTCCTTATGGGTTGAAGCTGGGGGCTCAGCGGGCTGAACAGAGACGCTGAAGTGGATGAAGCAGGATACGACCGGCTAAAGAGTATATTATTTTTGCTAAACTTTGGGTACTGGTGTGCCATGTTCCTTTGATGTTTTGCACTTGACAGAAACAGGAAATGACGCAACAATGACTGTTCATGATGACGCCCTGCTCTAAGTCTAGTCGTGTGGTGCAGAGAATCAAACAGGGTGCTGAACTCATATCCTGTCAGGATTTTGATCTTACCAAATGGATGGGGAAAAACTTGCAACACTGAAATATGATATCAAAAGTTCAGTGTGGAAGACTATCCACCTGCACACCCGGGTCATACGACTTTATCATCCTCACCTTCCTGACATGGTCCGAGTTACCTGCTTCAAGGTCTGGGGCATCCATCAAAGGTTAGACACATCACTCCACATCTCCACCCAGCCTTCACAGATCCTTCAACCTCATTATTCATCAGTCTCAGGATCATCAGCCGCCACCACCGCCAGTACCCAGCCTCCAAGGCGAGATATTCCATGCTGCTGGGTTTTCTTCCTGAAGAGACTGAGTGCCAGTGACCTTTTAATGGACTAACTATCACATATTATCTGTCGTAATAAACAGTCCTTCTTCAGTTTCTGTCCCTCCTGATTGAAATAAACAAATGTTAGCATGCTCAAATATTATCAACGTGAACACTGAACCCGTCCCCAGCGTTTAAACATTTAATCACAGCTCACAGGTTAGCATTGGAATGCATTAGCTTTTAGCTCGAAGCACTGCTGGTCTTAAATACAGTCTCACAGAGAATGGATGGAGACTCTTAAAACTACGGTTACTCATGACTTTTTAATTATATCCCCAAAAAGTCAGCGATATTATGGAATTGTCATTTCCAAATGTAAATGCAAATGAATGTCGGTGCTCAGATAATATAAATTAAAAATGCCTCTGCCGTAGAAAAAACTTTCAACAAGGATTTTATTATTAAGTTTTATCCGTTTCTATAATTGCAAGACCTGCATTTCCCCCCACAATTCCCAAATTGTGCATTAGCTCTTTCATGTGGCGGTGATTTCTTTTATTTAATACCAAACAGTAACGGTAATAAAGTTTCATTCGTTTTACTAAGGGTCTCCGCAACCTGTGGCTATCTCAGTGTGATTCTTTTATTCTGAATGAGAGGAGAAAATTACACTTTAGTGCTCTCCAGCAGGCTGATAAAATGAAAGCAAAAATAACAACCCGCCAATGTGGGTTGGATGGTGAAAGTCTGGTATTCTTGCAGGAAGCAGACTTTTTTTTTTTTAAGAAAGTTTCTTTAAAAAAAAAAAATATTTTTGCTTTCTGCAATAATTATTAAGAGCTTATTTTCCAAAATGATCTTAGCTAACCTCGCTATTGATTGCTTCATATTAATGATATGAGGGTAGAATTTAACAGAAACGACGGATTTAATCAGAGCATGTTATGATTTAAAGATACACAGAAAAAGTGGAGCAAGAAATATATATATATATATATATATAAATATATGTATATGTGCTGGTATCAAAACTGTTTAAGGGGCGAGAAAGAGAGAGATGTCGACCTTTAGACTGAGCGGGAGAGCGCAGCATTTTCTAAAAGCTTCACTAAATTCAGTCTGCAGCAAATCTAGTATTAGGAACGCCACCAGGCAGAATTTAAACAGGACATTTCTCTCAGCTGCTACAACGCTCGCCCTCGCCGTCTGAAGATGTGACACGGCCGCCAAACACCTGTAAGTAGTGAAAAGGTGCTCTCAGGGTCAAATGCCTTTTTCATTGAACCTGTTTCCTGCAACAGAGTGGGAAATCTCTCTTCATTTCTGAGCTTTCAGTGCAGCCGTCTCTGCGGCGGGCCGGAACACAGCGGATCTGTCGGGTTCCGACGCAGTGTAGCCTTGGATTCTCAACTTCTTCTCCTTTACCTGCCTGATCCTCGAGCAAGTGTTTTTTTTCACTCAGCCGGTGAACGTAAACGTCAAAACACATTTGGAGTAAATACTTCTTTTTTAGAAATGTGACTGAACCTGTTTGTAATAGTGGCAGCAGGTATATGCTAAAGTGTAGGGGGCCAAGGATGGAGCCCTGGAGGACACCGCGGGTCCAAGGGGCCACCAAGGAAGACTGGGTAAAGAGATAGTCCAAATCCATAAGTAGGATTTTTTTTTTTTGGCATGTGAGGACTTATTAAACAGAACTATGTAACTGGATCAGAACCAAAAAGTCTAATAACCGTCAAATAGTTACATTTTCTCATGAAATGTAATATTTCATCATGAAATCATTTCTGATTTTTTAAGGTTTGATTTTAATTTATTTTATTCATTATACTGTTTAAAAACAAGTCTGACTAAACAATTTGTCAGTTTATGGTATTTTTAGATCGTCAAAGTTATTAAATTAAGATAATTTGTCCATAGTTTTCTTTCTTGGTGAGGAAATTAAATATGTTTCTGTCTGAAATTAGTTTTCCTCTGCTGTAATGTGTCAGATCTGCACCGTATTATGAATGTATGTAAATTGGGCTTTTTTTTTTCTTCCTATTTATACAACCATACATCCGATTATGTTCAAATTGGCTCATAGGAATCTTCACAAGGATATCTAAAAAAAAGTAATAACAATGAAAAAATAACCTTTTTTCCAGCCACAACATTAGAACCGGGAACCGATAGTAGTGTGTCGTCTTATCTGTGTTTATGTGACATGATTACAAATGTATTCACTTTCACATAGTCGTTAAATCGTGTGTGTGCGTCTGTGTGAATATCTACTCCTGTGAGGAATAAGGATAATCATTCTTTGGACGGTCTTCATTCCTCATATCCGCATATAATCTACGGACAAGTAGATTCCATGTTTCAAAAAATGCAAATTTTTCTCCACTGAAGTGAAACATCCAAATATGATGTTGTTGTTTTTTCTCTGTTTTGCCTAAACACATTAAATTCTACATTTCATTGCACGTGAATTAACGTGCATAAAACATGCGCTGGTCTTCTCAGGTGGAATTAGGTAGAGGGTGAGGCAGAGGTGAAAAAAGATTCATGTCAGCCCACCAGAGGAATTTGCATGCCTCACCAGTGACAGGTCATGCCCCACAGGAAAAACGGTTTCTCAGGAAAGGCATCTTCAGTATAAAGAAAGAGTCAACAAATCAATCTTGAGAGGCGTGAAGAATTTAACTACATCCTCTTAAACGTGCGTTGGGAGTAAAACGTGAGTGCAGCGTGACACAGGAGTAGGTTTTCCTCTGCTTTTGACATGATATCCTTCACATCCTATTTGTTGATCGACTGCGCGTCGATCCACAGTCCGCCCGCGTCACGCCCTCATGTGACTGCAAGCAATATGGACCCGAAGTATCGATGTAATTTAACGAAATAAGAAAGATAACATGATCTGATTGTCAAAACGAAGAACACGGCCGTTTATGAACTGGGTATTAATATCCCCGGAAAGTTAGGGATTACCTAGAATACCCATCGTCGCCGCAGATCCGTCGTATTAACGCGATAAATAAAAAAAGTTTTTCATGGATCGTTTGTAAATGCTATATCCACATAGACTTTAGAGCGAGGAAGAAATGGATTGATTTTGTTAAAGGTCAATTATATAATTCCGACATTAGGGGGAGCTTTACCTCCAAATATTTTTGGGCAATCATTTTTCAACCGTCGGAACGATTTAGTCGAACTCTGATATTAATCATATTTCACTCTTCTAGTTCATGTTTACTCACTTATAACTTATAACACTGATAACTTCTTAACCGTCGGTTAGATTTGGTTCATCATATGAACCAAAGATGAAGGATTTATGTTGTGAATATCATATTTTACTCTTGTAGTTCATGTTTTTACTCACTAGGGGGAGTTTCATTTCAAGAAAAAACGCAGACATAACCTCAAATTTAGTCTTAGGAGTTCAATCAGGGGGACTGGTTGTGCAATGCAGGGGATTGGGGGCTTTTCGGGGATATACCCACGCTTTCCGGACGACTTGCACGTAGATATTTCTCTGCTCTGTTATCTCGATCTCCGCTGCCTTCCTTAGATGACCCCCTCACGGCACGGAACGAAATCCAATCATATCTCACAGGAAAGCCATGGGCATCCGCTGACCCGCATGATTCCTCCAACCAAAAGAGAAATCATCAGCCTCTAATTCTGAGCTCCGCAGAGTCCGGATTATCATGCGGAAATACCCAAGAGCCCGCCTCCCACACGCTAGTAGAACATTAACCCCGAGGTGTCGGATCCAGTGAATCACACAAAGGGAAAAAAACGCTCCATCCCTCGGTCACGGCTCAATGCGTGAGTTCAAAATCTGTACGTCGAGGTCTCCGAAGATCGAGGTAGATGCCTTTGATTCTGGTTTCCCTGGAAACGGTTTGGATTGATTTTAAAGGGGTTGAGAAGACCGCCCTCTTAATAGTGGGACACTATCAGGTAACCTGAAGTCCCCTCTGTTCACTGATGACTCATTTTATGTGCTTTAAGTTTCTTTTTCCCGTTGGGAGGCGTAAGTAGTTTCTTTGAACTTGCAATGAATGCCTCCAAGAGTTATTGTTGTTGTTGTTGTTTTCTACTCTTCCATCTGGCTGCAAGGACCATAATGTCCCGGCCACAGACGCACACATACACACAGGCTACACACACATCCAATGAGGTGCACAAAAGTGTGTTTTGCAGCAGGTAAAAGATAATTTGACGCGAAGTACATGACGGGGCTCTGTTTTCCTGCGACGGAAAACTGGTGTTTGTTTCATTGCAACCGGCGTTAAATAACATCACAAAAATCGGATCTTTTTTTCTTGACAGCATTTAAAGTGACTAAATGAGAATATTTGGCTTTTTCTTTCAGCCTTTTGAAAAACAAGTCTTTTATTCCTCCAGTCCCACCTTTTATCAATGTTTGTGGATTGATTGGAGACAAAAGAAAAAAAACTCATACGATAAAATAACAGTCATTTCATTTTTACATTTTTAGATGTTTCCTTTCCTGTTTTTTTTTGTGGAGGTGAAAACAAATGTACATATCTGGGTGAGATTGCAGCGATTTCTTTGACTTGATTATTTCTTGCATTTGGATTAGAGTCGGAGGATACTACCCTGCACCTCCTCCACCCACATTGTAAGGATGTTGGTGCATAAAACCAAGTAAAATGTCACTATGATAAATCTAACCTTTGCTGGGCGCCCTCGGTGGCTGCATACCGCTGTACCTGCATTAATAACCAGATCCAACGGTTGCTTTACTTTTAGGGTGGGGGGGTGAACGCTGGTGGTCATTCTGGTCACCTCAATCATAACGACCCCTTACATCTGGTCTAATGACTAAAGGAAGAATCTCACTATCGCTAGTTAAAAGAGATATATCAGTCAGGTATTTCATTTAAAAGAAAAAGTGCGACCTAAGGTTCGCGAAAGTGAGTCTACGATCCGAAGGTCACCGCTTCACTTCCCTGGATAGTAATGAGTTGCCCTTGAACAAGACACCTTCACCTTTAGGTGCTGCAGTGGAGCCGGCAGATCGGACCGTGTTGACTCTTCATTATTCTTTCGGTTTGAAAGAATAATGGTGTAAAATAGAGTTTCTTTGAAGAATATTTCATATCAGGTCATGAGTGGCTACAATATCTGCTGCTGGTAAAAGAGTAATCTACCGGCTCTAGATCTATGTTTGACTGAGCCGCTGTCTCGGAATCCCTGCTAACAGTTCGCTGATGAATGATGAAGATTGGAAAAGTGATGAGGGTGGGGGTGGAAGATCCAGACAAAGATATTTATAATATAGTGTCTAAATATTTGAGCATGTGGTTTGAATGAGGAAAAAATGAAAAGGGTTTCTGTTCCACTTACCATGGTGAAAATATTAATGTATTGGAATCATCCATTCTAGTTTAGTCCTTTTTTAAAAAAAACGATAAACTCACTGAGCTCAGGACGACTTTTTCACCACACAGATCACATTACATAGATATATTTAATAATACATTACCCTTCAATGTCCTTGAAGATGAATAAATAAAAAATTTATATTTTGGGTATTTATTCCATATCTTTAAACTAAACCTACGCCGTCGTCGACAGTAAGGTCATATCCCCGAAAAAGCCCCCAATCCCCTGCATTGCATAATCCCCCTGATTAAACTCCCAAAATGATCAAATATGGAATGAGCTCCCCCTAGTGAGTACAGAGTGAATATATGATGGATGAGAGAGAAATATGAAGTATACACAACAGTTCTCCTCGAGTCCATTCATATGCTAAAAATTCTGTCTGAGTTTTTTTACTGTTTAAAACATGCTTGAACAATCGATCTGTCATTTTACAGTAAACTAAGAGTGTCTTAAAAATGCCCCAATGAAATGAAATATGCAAAGAAACCTTTTTTTTTGTTCTTATTGAGGACATTTAAAGTCTAGCCTGCTGACAACATGAAACAACCCCAGATAGGCAGAAGAACCTGGGATGACCTGATACCTGATCTTTGGCCTGTTTTGAAGTGATGGTTCCCCGGACGCCATTTTTTATCGCTTCATTTAGTGAATAAAACCAATACAATGCACAAACACTTGATGATATTTTCATGAAATATGAAAAACTCCTAACCACCATGGCTCACCTGATACTGACTTCCCCTGTCGCCATGGTAACGTGTACACAACAGTCAGAATGTCACATAGAAAATCTAATAAAATGGTTGGTCAAGAGTTTTCAGAAAGTACAAAAAACCTTGTATCGTGCATCTTAGGCTCATTTGTTGTTTTTGCGTCGTCGATTAAAGATTTATTCTTAGTCACTGACTGCATGACCGGGAAGTTAAGGGAAGCTAACACTGCTAATTGTGTTGTCTTATGTTGTGACTTTTGCAGCGTGCGTGTGTTTTGAAATTGATGAAGACTTTTTTTTATTTGACGCGTGCACGCGTGTTTTCCAATTTTAGGAAGATGTTCTTATTTGTTTGCAGCATAAGTTCACAGTTCCAAAAAAGAGCGGTTCTAGATCATACCTCCTATCTCCGGTTGGCAGAAAAACTGCAACTCAACAGGGAGGAACCTTGGCCCAGACCTTGGCTCAAGGTGGGCAGCTCCTTCTACCTCAATCTTCAACAGGTTTGGTTGAGAGAGAGAGAGATGGAGAGAGAGAGACAGAGGGAGAGAGAGAGGGAGAGAGAGAGGGAGAGAGACAGAGGGAGATAGAGAGGGAGAGACACGGAGGGAGAGAGAGAGGGAGAGAGAGGGGGAGAGAGAGAGGGAGAGAGAGAGAGATGGAGAGAGAGAGAGAGACAGAAGGAGAGAGAGATCGAGAGAGAGACAGAGGGAGAGAGGGAGACAGAGGGAGAGAGGGAGACAGAGGGAGAGAGAGCGTTACAGCTCATGATTATTACAAACACTCTGATTGTCTCCTGCATCCTGCATACTGTAAATACAAGCGTCGCTCCCGCAGCTGATTACCGTTAAAAATGGACCAGACAAGTGTCTCTGTGTTATTCTTTCTTCATTGTTTCGACCTCCTAGGAGAAAGATTGATGGAGTCTGTCTGCCGGCAGGTAATCTGATTATGGGACCATTAATAAAACATCATTCATTAAGAGGCTGTATCAATCGGCTGTCAACATCAAGGGGCGCAGCCATCAAACTGTGACAGATAGAGATGGGGAGAGAGAGAGAGAGAAAGAGAGGAAGACGAAGAGGGGAGGATGTTCTCAAGGCACCATATTATGTATTTTATTTCATGTTTGTCTAGACGTGCCCCTGGACTCTTGGGAGCCTGATAAAAAAAATTAAATCATTGATTTTGGCTCTTTTCTCCACTTCCAAATGGAAATATATGATAAGTACACTTGGCTATTTTAATTCTAATGTTCTGTAGCCATAGCCTTTTTCTTTCTTTTTTTTAATGCATTATTACCTCCCTCCTCTCCATTTTCCCCTTATCCGGCCATCTTTCTCCAGCCTCCTTCTGAATGCCGCTCCTCCAGCAGAATGACAATAGTCGCCCGTCTTCCTGATCCCACAGGGCCTTCATTATGACTGACTGGATTATGTAAAGCACCTAAAATGCCTAATTATGCTCTTTGCCTGGCTCTATTTTAGTCCTTAAGTGTTTCAGTCGTCTGACTGACGGTCCTCAGGGATTTCTGACTCTGTGTTTGAAATACTTTTCTCATATCCTTTCTTCACTTAACAGTGGATCTGGAGACACAAACACCTTCTTGGTGACAGTCTGGTGTCAGGGAAAGGCCCAGGGCTTGTGAACTCCTGGGTTTGAAACAAAGCGGAAGTTTTCATGCAATAACAGAAAGCGTAGAAGAAGAAGACTACGTTCACGACCCCGACAAGAAGAAGTATATACAGGAAGAAGTCCCTGATCCCCTGCGTTGTACAAGCAATCCCCCTGGTTGAACTTCTGTAATAAAATGTCAAGTAATGTTTAATAAACCTTTTTTTCCTAAAACAGCTCCTCCTAGCGAGTAAAATATAATAAATACAAGATAAGTTCCCTCGAGATGATTCATGCTCACCAAAGTTGGACAAAATAAGAATAACAGTTAGAAAGTTATGACCAAAAAACACGTCACATGCCCTTCCTGATATAATCCTCGCATTTTTCTTGGCTTGGAAACGGCGCTAGACGTGAATGGGTGGATTGGTAGCCTTCCCCAAAGGTCCACACTTGATTTCTGCGACGCCCTCTTTTGACTGGGAATCGAACCCCAGTCTCCTGCACCAAAGGATTGGAAGAAAAGGAAAAAAATCACCTGAAGCGGTATTGGAAAAATGTGTTTAAATGCCTCCGTCTCACCATGAAACTATTTCCCGGTGGGTTGATGAATCAAAGCGAGAGCTCCTATGACTAAAAAACGTAGCCAGGGGTTAGAAAAATATAATTTGAAAAAAAAAAGCGAAGCTGTTCGGGAATGAGCGAAGCTGTTGTGAAGATGTTTTGATTGTAATTCATGGTTGGTGACAGCATAATGGAAAGCGAACAGAGACGGGCGCGTTGTGAGTACGGCGTTATCTCTGTAGTGAGAAATATAATTGAATCTCCCCCCTGCGTTTCCACTGATTGCACCTTTGCCCATTTTCAACCTGAACTATTTCAATTCTACTTAACTTTGGGCTTACAGTATGTGTGTAGTTTTCTGTGTGTGCGTGGGTGGTGGGCGGATCAAAGTGGAAACGATCGAGCGAAATCGTTAGAGTCCGTGTAGCAGTGTGTGTGCTGGCATTGTAGGTGGAGTTTAAGCTGTGTGATGGATTTGTGTCTGATTTACTAAGAAAATTACCATAAACACAACAGAACAAATCTCTTTTTTTCTTGGCTCAGTATTTAAAGAAGAATATTTCAGAGTTTTTCCTAAATCTTCTGCAGCTTCCGGCTCTCTCCTCCCCAAAGACGTGGGTCGTATCCAGGTCAAAGTCGGGTTGCAACTGAAAGGACAGAAATACCTCACTTCCTGTTTAAAGGTGGGGAATCGTGACTCGCTGGAAGGATGATTTGACCGTTGTTGAGCCTCTGACCATCTTGTCTTTATCCCATTCAGCCAAATATGGCGTCCTATGGGTGGAATTCTCTGCTGGGCCTTTATCCACTACAGCAGCCAGAGCAGATGGCTCGCTCTTGACGTGCGAGGAAGCCTGCTTAACGCAGGAGCTGTATCGCAGCGTTAACGCCGCCAGGGGAAAAGGCTTGATGGAATTAGCTTTATGTTTCATTAACGTTTATTGCAGGCCTGTTGGTCAACCCTCTGGGTGTCCTGGTGAAATAATGAGACAGCAGGAAGTGCATTCTTAGTTTATTGTGATTCTCACTTGTCTTTGGGATTTTTCTTTCTATCACAGCCTGTTTCTTTTCCCATCGATTGTCTATTTTTTGTGAAATAGCAATTCAAAATGAATTACAGATCTGTAACGCTCTCTTCCATTACATATCATATTCTCAACCTGTCTTTCACAAAGTTTTGCTTTTCCTATGATGCCTAAAAGATAATTCAGCATTGTTTATTTTCTACTGAGACTAGGGTTTCTACTGAGACTAGGGTTTCTACTGATGTTAGGGTTTCGCTGTCGTCTCCAAAAGACAGGATGCATCCCCAAAAAGCCACCAGTCCTCTGCATTGAACAGGAGATCCCCTTGATTGAACTCTTCAAATTAAACGTGAAGTTATGTCCAAAAAAAAGTATTTTTTGTCGAAAAAAGCTCCCCCTAGTGGGTGAAATAAGAAGCAGTAGATAAAACATGACATAAACAGAGACAGATCACTTGAAGTCGATTCATATGCACCAAATTTGGAGGAAATCGGACCAACGATTGACCAAATATGGCCTGAAACCTTATGGAAAAAAGGCTCCCTCTAGTGTCGGAAAGATACAACCAACCTTTCCCTAAATCGGATACGGATTTGGGATAGATTTGACGCTGGTTCCCCTTCTTGACTCAACTCTACCCATTAATCTGGATTTGGGACCGGCACTAGTAGTACACTGATTTCTGACCCATTTGTGACCGGCTATGTCCAATAAACATGGATTTTCATAAAAAGCTCCTTCTGTTGAATAAAATATGAAATATTAGAGTAATTACGCAACGCATTTCTAATCTATACTGAATACATCATATTTTACTCACTAGGCGAAGCATTTCATTTCAGCATTTAAAAAAAAAAAAAACCTGTATTTGGGACATAACCTACCATCCGTTGGTCCGATTTAGTCCAAATTATGTTCATATGAATCAACTTGAAGAGTAATCTTGTCATATTTTTATATGAAAAACACTGTTTTCAGACAAAACTTCACACTTAATGTGAGGAGGTTCAATCAGCGGCATGATTTGTAAAATGCAGGGGATTGGTAACTTTTCGGTGATTTATCCTTGCTGTCGGGGGAGAAAGCATAAGCCTAGTTTTCCAATTATAATTGCCGGGGGATGGAAAACTCTCTGTGCACTGTTCACGTTAAATTAAAGACGCCCGTGCTTCAAATGCACAACTGATATTTCCGTATAAATTATCTAATTACGCTAGTTATGAAGAATTGATTAATAGAATTATGCATTTATACCCGGCTCCCGCTCTGGAGACTCAGATATACTAAGTAAGTTGACCTTTTTTCGGAAGTGTGACGATGGTATATATTTGCAGTCCGGCTGGAGAATAGAGCTGGTTCGTTCGCTCTTCCTCAGCTGAAAGCCGTCCCGTCGATCGTACCTCGGCAAGTCTTATCAGGTAATTAACAGCATGAATGGAGGTTTAATGACCCTTGCATCAACCTTGTTTAAAGGAAGTAGAATTAAAGATGGTATCTGGACATGTAATAACGCAGGAGGAGCAGGGATGGCACGCCTGAGCATCAATGTCACCATCCTGCCGATGAGGCATTGAGAGTCCTGCTCCTGTTTTCGGGAGAGCCGTTTAAGGACAATCAAAACCTCCTGACAATCTCCCCTTTATAGGAGAGAATAAGAATTCGCACTCATTACTTTCACCACAAATGCAAGACAAAAATCACTTTTGGAGGCTAGATAAAAATGAAATCAATATTTCATTGAATAACATGAATAATTCTTAAGGTAACCAAAACTTTCAGAACCTTACAAAAACGTCAGACTGTCCTTGGACACCGACTACATTGTGTTTTAAGATTGCGAGCACAGACATGCATCTTCTGTGACCGCTCATCGTTTTTCGGGGCCACAGGGTGGGTTGAGCGCTATCCCAGCTGACGCTGGGCCGGAGGCGGGGTTCACTCTGGACAATTCACCGGTTCATCAAAAGGCCGACACTGACAGACATTCATACACTAAGACTGGCAATGAAACAAGAAACGCTCTCAACAGTTAAAAATGTCCGTTTCAAAAATTAGATCAATGAATAAAAAGTTTAAAGAGACTGGAGATGTTCAAAATCAGCCTGGAGGTGGACTTGTCTACAAACTGACCCCACACACTGGGAGGAGGAGGACAAGAAATGATAGTGTCCATCTCAGCTCCTTTTCCATGTTTTTAGACCGTGGGAAAAAGTAATTTTACCCACAGGACACCCACGTGTAGAACATTTAATCTCCGCACAGGAAGTCTCCAAGACCTGAGGTGGTTTTGAAACCAGGAACCTCTGACAAGCCAGCAGAAACTAGCTTTTTAAAACATAAAAGAAACAGAATTTTTTCATGAGTCACAACTAGATCACAAAACGGTGAATGGTAACGACTTTTAAAATTTACATGGAAGAGGACATGTCTACAAAATGACCCAACACACTAGGAAAAGGACAATTAAGACTCAGAAATTCAGCATTATTTTATGTTTTTTGACTGTGGGAGGAAGTCATACTACCCGCAGGGAACCCACACAAAGTCAGGGAGAACATGCAAACTCCACACAGAAAGGCCAAAGACCTGAGGCGGATTTGAAACCAGGGAATCCTCTGACAAGCCAGCACAAACTGGATTCTTCAAACAGAGAAAAACATTATAACCAGTGAGAGATGACGTAAGAATACTATTTACTGTCTCAGTATATAATATTGAATACTTAAGTGATCAATTGTCATACACAGGACAACATAGTGATATCTATTATCTGCATTGGACCCATTCCAGAGGGAAAAGCCTCTGTGGAGCTAGGGTTTCAGGATCTTGCTCAAGGACCCATGACATATAGCAGAAAGGGCTCGGACTGAAACCCCAATCGCTCTATCAACTGTGCTAAAACTGCCCGAAACTAACTGGCCCGTACGGGGATCGAACCCGTGACCTTGGCGTTATTAGCACCACGCTCTAACCAGCTGAGCTAACCGGCCACATCTGGATCCAAAGTATTGGACTCATTCCTAAGGGGGCAGTGAAATGCCTCCAAATTGCAGAGTCCTGCTAAAGGACCCCACAGCATGTAGCATCAAGGGCTGTGATTGAACACTGATCTCCAACTAGTGGGACGATCGTTCCAACAACCGAGGTAAAGCTGCCTCTGTCTGAGGATGTGACGTATTAAACAGTTAATGCAGGCTTTAATTGAAAAGCGTCTTCATACAAAGTGCGATGAAGAGCTTTTTTGGCAACAAAAGGTCACCTATACAGTACGAGGACCCCGGTTTTAATGTTATGGCAGATAGCTTTCTCATATTAATGGTTGGGAGGTGCTTCAACGTGATGCCGTGGTGTCACAATATTCAAGGATGACCAACGACAGATGTCATCGGCATAAATGAAAGTACATTTTAAATACTCTCTTAACGGTTGCATTACTCACTCCGTATCCGGCAGCTTACCGACGCTCATTCACATTAAAGTGAGTGATGTCGGAATGCACCGCGTAATTATAAATAGCGGTGTCAATCAATTAAGAATTTTAATCATCACAATAACAGGCTGTGATTCATCAAGATTAAGTGCAAATTTAAAAAAGTAGTTTTACTTGTACTTTTAATGGGAGTTAAGATAAACGCACGCCTGTGTTGAAATAAAGAAACGCATGACAAATAGGCCCTGGGAAATGTGTTTTTGTACTGTTTTTGTACTCTTGCTTAGCTCTTATATTTGCTTAGTTAAGTCATAAGTCGTAAGAGCTTGTGGGCTATGGCTATATACTGAACAATTTATACGGAACCCTCAAAAATGAATAAAATGACACAAAAAAGTGTCTTTATTATCTATACCCAAGATCACTCATCCAGATTATTCACCAAAATCTAACCTTGAACTCAAGTAAAATAATTAAAAGAAACATTAAGCATGTTTCTATTTCCTATTTTCTATTTTTATGTTCACCTGTGTGAGTAGGAACTCTGAGGTACTGAATAATTGACTTATTGTTTTACCGGGGTATAGATATGAGGTGACACAGACCAGACCAGACCAGAGAACACAGCAATGGTGTGATAAAAAACGCCAGTTTCAACAGGTTAGATCAATAATCAAGAAGATATCGGGGTTGTTAAAAGTCCGCCTGGAAGAGGACATGTCCGCAAAATGACCCCACACACTGTGAGGAAGAGGGGTCGACTGCAAAAACACTCATATATAAGACTCTATATATATATATATATATATATATAGGAGGATTTGTAGCATATCAACAGCAGGTATACATTACATCATTTAAAGAGGGTATTTGAGAGCTTTGTGTTAATACATTTTTTTTTTTGCTCTGATAATATAGAAGTAAATAATTCTGAAATAGCAACTCTTTCTCATTTAGCAGACATTAATGCTCAGTGCCGTCCCTCGCCAGATTGGTGCCCTATGCGGAATTTGGTTACGGTGACTGAATGAATGTCCAGAACAAGTTGAGGCAGAGACTCTCCTCTCTATCTAGTGCTGCGATGGAACCTGAGGTGAATTATGCAAATAATGTAACTCTGAGGCTTTTATTTTACCATACATTCATGTGAAGCTCTGCATCTCTCTCTCTATCTCGCGCCCGCTCTATCTCTCCCTCTCTCTATCAGAGCAGACATATTTTATTGACCCCCCCCTCCTGACCTTGATGCCCTAAGCAAACGTTCAGTCTGAATAGAAAGATCATCTAGATCATCTAGGAGAGGAAAGAACATTAGAAAACCGTCATTGTCAGACGTTAGATGAAGTCGAGACACTCTTGGTTATATATTCAGAGATAGACTTAAATGAACCTATTAAATAAATAAAACAAATATGGAGTCCATAATCGACGTTCTTGTCAGCGAGGTTAGAAATATACATCATGAGTGTATGAGCTGCAGCGCGGTGATAAAATCAGGCTGCTGCTGTCATCCATACAGAGAGAAGAACCTTCTCCTAATGGCACCATTACTCGTGACGCTCAATCTGAGTGTCATTTTAATTGAGGTGCGTATTAGAGTAAAAGCAACGGGGAGTTAAAGATCAGGATAAGAGAACATAAAATTGCAATTAGGAATAATGATGTTAAATCTTTAGTAGCCTGACACAAACACCATGTTTGCTCTTTTCATATCTACGGAGAGACGGAGAAGCCGTCGCGGCAGAGAGATCGGATTCCCAAACGAGACAGAAGCTCAGATGGGATTTTATGTCAGAAGCTTAAACCACAGATTGAGTGAGTTGAGAGAAAGCGTAGAAATGTAAAGACCGATAGTTACTATCTCTGTTCTTGTTTTAACAGTCAAGTGTTTAAAATGTCTGTACTATTTCTTTCAATAATGGAGTAAAATATTCATAAAAAGGTTTTTTTTTTATGTGTACTTTCAGCTGAAAGTAAAACTATGTATTAATGTTTCTTTTAGAAAAGTCCGTTTTATCTTCATATGATATATATATATCATATATATATATATATTGAGGCTTCTGGAGGGGGATTTCACGTTTTCACGCTATTGTTTCTGTGTTTTGACAAATGCAGCAACTTATTTATTATTTAGAACAAGAAAAAGCAACAGAGCGCCGAGCCTCGCCGTCAGAGTAAACATGAGGTTTCCATTTAGTGGTCAGGCATCCTTGTAGGATAAAACTCAGCTCTTCGCCGCCAACCTCCTCCCTGTAGCCTCACAGGGAAGGAAGCTGACGCGTGGGCAGAGAGGGCGCCATCCTTCCTCCCTGGGAGCGATCCCTCGAGAACCGTTAGCCGTCTTTGGCCCGTGGAGTTGATTTCAACCATGAATTCGATGGACCTGCCCTGAAGGAGCGCGCCTTCCCTGGTCGCATTTCCGATGTGGTTGTGCAGTGCAAGTGGATCTGGGTCGGCTTAGGAAAAAAACTTATACCACCCCCCCCTCGCCAAATTTCACACACTGGATCTTTAAAACACCTACAAAATGGTGACTGAATGAATGTCCAGAACAAGTTGAGGCAGAGACTCTCCTCCTCTCTCTATCTAGTGCTGTGATGGAACCTGTTCTGAATTATGCAAATAAGGTAACTTTCCAATTAGGAATATTTGAAATGCCTCCATTTTCCAATGAGTGAGTGAGTGAGTGAGTGAGTGAGTGAGTGAGTGAGTGAGTGAGTCTGAGAGTGAGTGAGTCTGAGAGTGAGTGAGTGAGTCTGAGAGTGAGTGAGCCTGAGAGTGAGTGAGTCTGAGAGTGAGTGAGCCTGAGAGTGAGTGAGTGAGTCTGAGAGAGAGTGACTGAGTGAGTGAGTCTGAGAGTGGGTGAGTCTAAGATAGAGAGTGAGTGAGTCTGAGAGTGAGTCTGAGAGTGAGTGAGTCTGAGAGTGAGTGAGTGAGTGAGTGAGTGTGTGTGTGAGTTAGTTAGTGAGTCTGAGAGAGAGAGAGTGAGTCTGAGAGTGAGTGAGTGTGTGAGTTAGTCTGAGAGAGAGTGAGTAAGTCTGAGAGTGAGTGAGTGTGTGAGTTAGTCTGAGAGAGAGTGAGTGAGTCTGAGAGAGAGTGAGTGAGTCTGAGAGAGAGTGAGTGAGTCTGAGAGTGAGTGAGTGTGTGAGTTAGTCTGAGAGAGAGTGAGTGAGTCTGAGAGTGAGTGAGTGAGTGTGTGAGTTAGTCTGAGAGAGAGTGATTGAGTGAGTGAGTGAGTGAGTGAGTGAGTGAGTGAGTGAGTGAGTGAGTGAGTGAGTGAGTGAGTGAGTGAGTGAGTGAGTAGATGGAGGGTTGGAGCATGAGGAGTAAGATCCAGCTCCAGCACCATAGAGAACAGAATGTTAGAGGGAGAGAAATGAAGGTTAGCTGACGTTTCTTTTGGTTTGCAGTAGATTAAAGCCAAAGCACCTCATAACTCACTTCTGTCCGACTCACTCCAGAGAGGCTGTAAGATCTTCACTTTAGTTTCCGTTTTGGTTTAAACTAACTGACACTGAGAGGCTGGACGATTTATCCAAAGAGCCAGAAATGGCTCCAAATTTACATTCAGCCTCGTGATGATCTGCTTGGAGAAGAGTGGCGAGAATTCACGCCGCGACATGTGACTCTATCAGGGAGCAAAGTTTCCCGGATAAACAGAATAGGATAGAGCGATAGAAAGCAATCCCAAGAGGAGAGGGATGAGAGAAGACGGAGGTCTCCATCTGTCGGACACAGCGGTGTGTGTGTTTGTGCTGCAGTGTGTCCGGAGGAGTTCTGTGTGTGCCTGGCCCACAATCACAAAAGGATGTTGGAGATCTTGCTTCATCACGCGTGAGGATATTGACACATTTTTCTCGTTTGATACTGGTGCTCCTATAAAGTCTATTGTCTGTACCGGATAGTGGCTCCGGCAGCTTCCTGAAATAAATGAATCCCTGTGAAACCTCTTGATCACACTCTACCCAGTAGGGAATAGCTAATATTATTGAAACAGTGCAGCGAACCTGTCAAGATGGGAGATCAGAAGCTCACGATCCACTGTGTCGAAAGGAAAAAGGAAAAACGGGATAACACAATCACCGCCATCTGTGTTCATTTCAAGGTCATTAAAAACTGTTGAAAAAAGGGAGATTCTGTTGAGTATTGAAACTCAAAATGAGGCTGTAAAACCTCACCTATGCATTCACAAGTTAAAGTCTCTCGTTGTTTATCTCAGAAATATTTCCAAACTCCGTTCTTCACTCACCTTGAGTGATGCTGAAAAGCTGGTTCACGCGTTCGTCTCCTCCAGACTGGATTACTGTAACGAACTTCCCATCGGGATCCCTGATAAAAGTCTTCAAAGACATCAGTATGTTCAAAACAGTGCTGCAAGGATCCTGATGAGAGTTCGTGAACACGAACACATCACCCCCGTTCTTCATTCCCTTCATTGGTTTCCCATCTCCACCAGGATGATTATAAGATCTCTCTCCTCACTCACCAGTGCATCCATGGTAACGCCCCCCCCTACCTAAAAGAACTACTCAACCCACAGACCGCAACACGATCCCTCCGTTCTACCCACTCATACCGCCTCCTCCTTCCCCGGACTAAGCTTAGCACCATGGGTGATCTGGCCTTCTGTTCTGCTGCCCCTCGTCTGTGGAATGCCCTCCCTGACCATCTGAGGGCTCCACAGAGGACTGACACATTTAAAAAAGGACTTGAAATCTTTCCTTTTTATCAGAACCTATAACTTTAATTATCATTGCTGCCTTTTGGTCATGTTTTTATATAGTTATTATTATATTTTTTATTGATGCTTTTATCTGCTTTTACCTTGTAGCACTTTGAGATTTGATCCAAATGTAAAGTGCGTTATAAATTAAATGTATTATTATAATTATTATTGCTGTTGTAAGACCACTTTCTCCAAAGACAGAAAAAGTAGGACTGACATAACTCTGGAAACTGAAGTGTCGGTAGTGTCCAAATTAGTCTTCTTTAAGAGAGGGCGAACGGTTGCGTGTTTGAAATACGCTGGGAATAAAACATTCCCCAAGCTGCTATTAATAATTGCTTGAAATGCAACGTACAAAAGCAGCAGAACCCTCTTTGAAGAGTGCGGAAGGAATGATTTCAGGGTTGCATTGAGTTGGTTTCAACCTATTCAGGTCAATTTGTAAGGGAGTCCGATTTGAGCTGTTTGAGCTGTCACCGGAGGGCAAGGTGCAGAAGGCATTCCTGAACTTAGAGGCAGGGTGATTAATGACAGAATTTATTACCCTGGAACGATAATTTTGGTCAACGGTTGTGTATTGAAAGTAAATTCAAATATTGGTTCCTTGTTGCCTTCCTTCTGATAACTAGAGAAAATGCTTTTTCGTGAGGTTCTGTCTTTCTTCCATCTCCACTCTGCACTCATGCATTTCAGTTGGAGGGTCCGACTACCCTCATTAAACCATGACTGGGGTTCAGGTTTTTGGACCTCATGGGGACAGAGTCGATTAAGGGAGAGCAGGTCTAACGGGTTTAATGATTCCACTTGGCGTTATAAACTGCCTGGCTGTTGTAAAATGTGCAATGGCTTTAATACATATTATAAGCCACCTGTTTGTTTTATTTTCTATCATAGAAATCGTCAAAAACTGAGACGAACAATTTTCTTTGGCGCACCTGAACGCCCCTTTTCTGACTCTTTCCTCACGTGCCAGTCTGCGGTGATCCATAACACGGTAGGTTGATTATTCTAGGCTCCGCCTACTTCTGACGTTAATCCTCAATCAGACTGTCTTTCATTTACATCAAATGGTAAGTTACACTTATAATATGTATTTTAAATGTTTGATTGTACATTGAGTTGCTCAAGTGTTCATAAAATGAAGTGAGCGAATTCTTTATGTTACTAAGCTACCGCTAACCAGAAGCTAACCCTTGCACTGCTAGCTAGCAGCAATGCTAATTATATATATATAGTTATATGTGTATGTGTAAATATAGTTGTATGTGTATATATGTATGTGTGTGTATATATATTATATATATATATATCTATAAATGTATAAATATGTATATATGTTTATATAGATATAGATATGATAATATACACACATATATATATGTATATACATATATATACATATATATATATATATATATATATAAATATAAATATAAATATAGATATGATAAGATACATGTATCTTATGTGGAGTTGCTCAAGTCTTCCTAAAATGATTAAGTTAATACTTAATGTTGCTAAGCTAATAATAGCTAGAAGGTAACCCTTGTGCAGCTAGCTAGCAGCGATGCTAATATATATATATATAAATATATATATATATATATATATATATATATATATATATATATATATGTTCTTTGGTTTCAGTCTAGATCTTCATATATGCTGGACTATAAGAGCCTGTGGGGAGTTTACCCAGTGTTTTTGCCAGGTAACTGATCCATTTATGTTTTCACACTATATATTTTATGTTAAAGAATTAAATAGGGCCAGTCTGCCTTGATCCACAGCAGGCGTACATTTTCTACCGTGCTGTGCTCTAAGAGGCTATGGAGAGATTAACGCTGGGTCTTTGTTCCAGCTGCAGGAAGAATAAATGGCGGCCGGAGCCGAACCGTGCCTGGCTGGCTGTCTTATATGAAACACAACGCCAGAGAGAGCAAACAACCGCTGCACAGGTAACGTTAAATGGAGAGCAGATAACATCAGTGCATAGATGTGATAGATGACTATATCTGTGACAGGATGGAGTAGAGTCCATGAGAGCAGCAATAAACTGTTCAGATGTTTTAGAGGTGATTAACCGAAACATCAAAAACGCCAAATGAGTCAACAAGGTCCAGGAGTGTGACCCAGCTCATGGGTTTGCACCGGTTGTCAGCCAGTCAAGGTTAAAAGTGTCAAATCCTTTTTCATCATAGGCTTGGGTGAACATTTGTTCATTCATTAATTTTCCATAACAGCTTATTCTGTTATGGAAATTATGCTATTCCACTCACACTCACATTCACTCTTAGAGGCAATTTGGAGCCACCAATCCACTTAATGTTGCTTGTTTTTTGTTGGACTGTGGGAGGAAGCAGGAGTGCTCTGAGAGAACCCATGCAGAAAACAGGGTAAACATGCAAAATCCACACAGGGAGGTGCAGACAGAGGTGGATTTGAACCCAGCCCCTTCTTGCTGTGAGGCTACCCACTGCGCCGCCGTCCCGCTAGTCAATATTAAAACCTCCAAGAATGAACATGTTACATTTTGACACGGTATCAGCTACAAATGTAGAAAATAATCCTGGGTAAAATAGTTCTTGGGTTCAGGTGGCCGGTAGACCAATAGACTGATAGTTCTGTGTGAAGGAAGTTTGAAGAGTTGTAGAAAATGAGTCTCTGTTCACATGACGGCCACAGAATTTGTCCTCACATAATTAAGCCAGTCCTCCTCCACTCCTGGATCTTCTGGTGGAGTTTATAGGAAGGTAGTGGACTTTCTCGGTGAACCAAGTCTCCGTCACAGAAAAAAATCCATTCCTGAGAACAGAAGAAGTCATTAAATATGAATGTTTCATTGTGAAGTGATCGGGCATTTGTTAGGGGGATTGGACAAACTAAATTGCCTGCAGGTGAAAATGTATAAGACGTTGTTTGTCTGCGTGTGCTGGCCCCCTGATGAATCGAAGACTTCTCCAGGGTGTTCCACCTCTCGCCTAGGGAGAGGGAGAGAGAGAGAGAGAGATAGAGAGATGTAGGGGGCCGACTCAGGAGGACAGGTGAGTTGATTGGCGGTGCTGCTCAGGTGAGCTGATCAGACTCTTTATCTGCAGTAACCGTCTGGAACAAAACAGGGGGAGGAAGGCAGAGACGCATCAGTGATCAGCTGGTGAGGAAGTGTGTGGGAAAAGAATACTGAGTGTTTGCTAGTTAGTTTTATAACATGCATATCACATTAACGAAAACAAGATTAAGCAAAAACCTCTGCCAAGGCCTAACTGTTCCCTAGCTAGACGTTCTTGTGAGCAATAAGATCACATTATTTAGAATACTTTCTATTAACTGAACTCGTATTAATAATGTGGTCCCTCAAATGTACCCAGAACCAGGAGGCTCATTCGACATGACGCGGTGATGTAATGGCTCAACACGTTCAACTATATCACTTTATTTGAAATTTTCTTTGAAATAGAGTAGTTGATTAATTAATTACTGAGTTATTACCGGCTAATAAATCATAATATCTGAAATACCCTGGAACCATTTGTCTTTCAAACGCAGCGCGGCGCCACAATGTGACGTCTACACTCCAAACTGATTTATTATTTTACTTTATCTTAAATGCTGCAATACACATAATGTCAGTTATTCCCTAAATCTCGCTCCCAAACAGACAAACACACAGGGGTGAAAATATAAACTCCTCGAAGACTGACGAGGTTGTTCATCAAACAGTTTAGCCTCCTCCTTTGCTGAGTCATCACAATCAGCGGTGTTTGAATAATCGGGGTTGACCTGCTCCTCCTTTGGACAGAGCATACCTCCCACCGCTTCATATCACAGCTGGCCACTTATCCAAAATGAATGCTAACTTTACGAGCCGATGTTGTGGTCATACGTCCCAAATGGGGACTTGGGGGGATATTGACTAAGGGGTCTCTGCATATAAACATGCTGACACGGCTCATATCTACTTATCTTTATCGCCAACCTGTTCACCAGCTCCTCTGTACGCTTGTCAGCAGTGAGGCCACGCGGGGGCAGACGCAGAGACATGCCGTAGCCATGACAGGCTTATTTAGGTCATGAAAGCTCCAGATATCGACCGTATCCTGTTTCACTTGGCAGCTTTTTCTCATTTCTAAGATTTTTTTCTTCTCTTCACTGACCACAAGACTGAACTTGCTCTCTTGTTCTCGCGGCCCCCCCGAGGTCTGCGTGATCTCCTTTGCATCGCTCAGATGTAATTCATAATGCTTGTGTCGAGATGGTCCCCTCCGTATCCGTCCCAGCTGATCATCATCCAAGCGTCCGGCCCTGATCTCTGACCTCTGACTGAACTGCCTACCTATCATCCTCATCACACCTCGCACAAAACAGGGGAGTAAAGAATACAGCGTACACAGAGAGGGAGAGAGGGAGAGAGGGAGAGAGGGAGAGGGAGAGAGAGAGAGAGAGAGAGAGAGAGAGAGAGAGAAGGAGAGAAGGAGAGCAATCAAAAGTAACCGAGGGAGAGAGTTATTGTTCGATTGAACAACGTTTCTTTTCTCCAGTAGCACAGGGTGGATTTCATTGAAAGGCTGTTGCAGTCTATCGATCGGCCCTCGGGGAGAGATAGCGTGAAGCCAAGTACACGGAGAGAGAGAGAGAGAGAGAGATGGAGAGAGAGATGGAGTAAGAGAAACACACAGGCAGAATAGCATTCACTTGCGTTTTGTGCAAATAAGAGTGAGGGAAAAAAAGGAAAGAGGCAGAGCACACCCAAAAAATAAATGTAGAGCCTGTGGTTGTTCTCCGAGGAGCAGCATTTCTTCTCTGCCGGTCAAACATTTCAGTAATGATGAACCGTCCTCGCGGATCCAGAATATCTGAGGGAGAATGGGGGGGGAAAGAAACACAAAGGACGCAGACGTCTGCCGATGCTGTTTACAACATGAACAGCTAGTTTCTCATAAAAGTAGATCACATAAGAAAGACCGTTGTGATTTCCTCCGCCATACAAGGATCAAAGTTTTGTTTTTCCTAAAGGGGTAGTAGACTTAAAGCAACAGCAGAAATGTCTGCAAAGGCAGCATTAGATTATTTCAAGCGACGCTTGTTTGACTGAAGAAAACACTGGATTTAAAGGACGCAGGCTTGAATCGCTGAAGGTTGTTGCCATGGAATGTTTAGTAAAATAAATTAAATTCTTCTTGGACATGACATCATCATCATCACTGACTCCAAGTATCAACGTTTTATAATATTAATTTCAAAAACATATTTAATGGTTTGATACTAGAATCATAAAACCGATTCCTTTTCCAGTCCACTAGAGGCTGTATGAGGGTTTTTTTTTCCTGGTGAGGTCAGCGCAGCCACAGATAGTTGACATAACAAAGATGGAGGAGTTTTAAAAAAGTAATCAAACATACTCAGTCCACATTCAAACTTGAAGGATGACGGAGGGCCGTCATCCTTCCAAGGATATGTTTGAATATCATCTTTTATATGTGGATTCAAACGTTTTTCCATCTGTTTTAAACTGTTAACAGCAAAACGCAGGATAAACACTTGAGATATCTGATATAAAGAATTTCAAATCATATCAAGTGTGTATGCTCTGTTTACCATGCATTGAGAGCATATGTTCCACAACCTGAGGAAGTATTTTGTGGAATGAAAATAATTGTTTTTTTCAACGTTTTCTAAATGTGCAGTGGCAGATTGGTGTATTTTTTTATATTTCTGGGTGACTAAGCTGCCATATTTGGGGCCATATCCTGCTAGAATCCACTTTTGACACATACTAGTAGCTTGAGAAAGACAGAGTTAGTGATACTGACTAATCCTCAGTATCTTCATGCAAAGGCAGTGGATTTATGTCAATGCATTTGGCATTGTTTATTTCAGTACATTTTAAAAAGCAAAATTGTTTCAAAGCAAACTCTCCATTACTCCACCTTATGAGTGTGATATTTATAATGCACACGTTTGGGTCTTATATAGGTCCAAAAATGTTCAGGTAGACAGAAGGGACATGTGGACATGTGTCGTAGACATGTGTATTGTTCCTCTTTTATTCTCCTTGTGCGTCAAGCTGCAATCATTTCTTCTGCTTAAGACATCAAGTGTCTTCTGAGAACTCCTTATGCCGGCTCACTAGATTTCCATTAAAAGGAGAATGTACTGTATATGTTTAGCGGGAGTTATGTATTTTGTCTACAGCTGATTATAAAGCGGCGTGAGACTCCATTTAAGGCTGTTTCATAACCTTTTAAAAACAACTTTTTCACCAAGCCTGCATTTGCAGTTCCTCATTCAACTATCATTTTCTCTATGGTGTGAGGAATGCTCCACAAAATGCTTTCACAAGCCGTCTTGTGTGTGTGTGTGTGTTTGTTTCGGTGAGGACGGCGGCTGATGGATGTCATTTAATCACCGTTTAAATCAATGTTTTAGAAGACGGTTCGGCAACAATGCCATTATTACATTCTATTATGTCTCCAAAACGTCTGGGATATTAAGGAATCGTTGTCACTGTGTCCGCAGATCCTTCGTGTTAACGCGATAATTCGAAAACTGTGTCATGGGTCACTTTCAAATTTTATACCAACACAGATCTTCATGCGAGGATGAACTTGAGTCATTTTGGGAAAGGTCAGTTGAATATTTCTGATAATAAGGGGAGCTTTATCTCCTAAAGATTTCAAGCCATTATTTCTCAACCGTTGGCCTGATTTAATAATAATAATACATTTGATTTATAACGCACTTTACATTTGGATCAAATCTCAAAGTGCTGAGTTAGTCCAAAATGTATGCATATGAATCGACTCGAAGAGATCTATCCTGTGTATATCACATTTTAATCTAATAGTTAATATTTTACTGACTAGGGGGAGCATTTTAAAACTGAACACTGTTTTTCAGATATAACTTCTATTTGATTTGAATCTCAATCAGAGGGATTGCTTGTGCAACACAGGGGATTGAGGGCTTTTTAGGGAGAGACCCATGCTGTGAGGGACGACGGTATAGGCCAATTTTTTTTTAACATTTAGTCACATTTTAATCACTCTTTGTAGTTATGTTACAGTTAGTATAGTATTGACCAATCTCCGTCTGAAAAAGTGAATTAATCCATTTCGCATTTACCAGGCAAAGAGTGGTAAGTATTATGAGGCTAATTCTCTTTTTTGTCAACATTATAAACCTGCTCCAGTGAAATAAATGCATTTTAATGTGTATAATTAATACCTGATAAACTAAAATGAAATTTGGATCCTATAGTTGTTCTCCTCAGTAGGTTTGGACATGTAAGGGCCAAAACCCACCTCTGGGTACGATGTCATGCATTTACAACGCCATACCCCCGGTCTTAAGTCGCGTATCGAGATTTTTTTCCACTTTTTTATTGTAAGTAATACACGTGTGATCCAGTCACGTTAGAACCAAATTACATACCTTCTGGTACCGTCACAACCCCTGACCCAAATCACCGAAAGTGATCACCGTCCTGCTAATCTTGGCTACTACTGTCATAATCTTCATCACTACTCATCACTAAACTACTGCAGGACAATTAAGGTTACGTTATATCGGCTAAAGCCCCCATAGTTGGATTGTTCTAGGCGCGGGGAGGACGCCTATTCTACGGTATAAAATGTGTCCGTGACGCCTTAAAGTGACGTCAACGCTACAAACGTCTACCGTTTTATTTTTATTTATTTTAAATGCTACGACACACATAACGTCCCCAAAATTGAATCACCTCTAGGATATACCAGTAACTACCACTGGTTGAATTTTCCATTGGAATTCGTCCACTTTTTCCTTAATTTTGCTCCCAAACAAACAAACGGACAAACAAACGCACAGAGGTGAAAACATAACCTCCTCACTTTTCCCTTTTGCGGAGGTAATAAGTTTGTTGCCCCTGCATTGAACTCGAATTAGCTTACCACACTTGAAAAGTACGCTTATGTGAGATTCTGATACAATTCCTCACAGCGTCGAACCATATGGGTTAGTTTAGACATGCATACTGTACATTAGTGTGTGCGTCAAGGAATGTAAGAGGTTTGCAGGAGCTAATCTGTTCCTTGGAAAAAAACCAATCTTCTTAATTATCATAGCATCTGAATTCTCATTTGTTAGAGTGCCTTATGAAGTTAAAAAAAAACAAAAAAACAATACCCAAAAAGAAGCACGACTGTCAACAAATCATGTTAGAAAAGCTTTAGCAAAATTATCCAAATATTCAGAGGAGCCAGAAGACACAAAGATGAATGTAGGACAAAACAACAGGATCCCTGGAGTCCCGTACCTGTCAGCGTTACAGTAGGCCTAATGAGTCCAGCCACTCCTCTGGTTCCCAGAAGACAGCAGTCGAGCCTTGGATCCATCCAGGGTGAGGGCATGCACCACAGGACCACATCTGTCCTCCAGGGTCAGACCCAATGCTGATGGATGGCTCCTCAGGGGCGAGATATAGCTGAGCTGCTCCTCCTCTCCCTTTGTCTTTGAGCTGTATTCATGTAAAAACACACCCACACACACTGAAAGTGTACATATATACAGATAGACTGTGACCTTGACCATGACCCCACACTTAAATGGCCATGTTTCTGTTCCATTGGGAGAGGAAGGAAGGGGAAAAGGGGGTAGATGTGATGATGAAATACACCGATTGTCCCCTGATAGATTGGGTACAAGGCCTTAATCGTTCTTGATGTCATCTGGATGACCTCCCAGGATGCAGAGCCCAGATTCATCACCTGCAGCTCTCCTATCACTCAACAACACCGTGCGACTCAGCGGTCATGATATAATGCACAGGTGTTCCATAAATAGCACCTTTCATCTGATGAAATCGTCCATCAGCTCCCGTTCTCAGAACTTCGTAGCCTGGAGCTTTGCTGATGCTGTGACCCCATTATTATGAGTGAGAGAACGGATTCTGCTTACTCTACTACCGCGAACATATATTACAACACTAGCTTGATTACTGTCTTTTGGTTTTATGCCACAGAGGTGGCGTAGTCAAGAAGTAAATAAAAAGATTTGATTTTCCCGATCGGGAGTTTTTAGCCTTTCAGTGATGTCATCCTCGGGTAATTTATCGGAGCTGATTCTAACCCTAGATGTGATCCAGATGTTCATACCTGGCTTACATTTTTTCCTTTGAGGAACCTATCCACCACAATACACAACATCCCTTTCCCGTTGAAGATCTTTTTTTGTGCCGGCTTTGCTTGTTTATACTGAGCAAAAAAAAATGGCCCCCCAGTGTGTGATTTTAATTAGCGTGCAGCAGCTCCATTAGCAGAATTTGCAAGGTCCACTACCCACTATGTGTCTGTTAGTGTGACTGTTTACACTCTCTTAACCATGAACGTGGCAAATACAATCATCGCCTTCCCTGTTATGTGACGGATGATCTTGCACTATCAAATCTGAAAATGTGATCATTGATCCCCGCTCCTTTAATTCAGCGACCAGACAACAAACATCCCCATTCCATTAGGAAGAGCCACCATAGAAGTGCTACAGACCCACTTCACAAATAATTTCACCTTCAATTTCCTGCTATCTTTGTACATCACTATGTTGAGATAACGGCCGCTTGAGTCAGAACCAACATCTTATTATTGTGCTTTTCACTGTGAGACCAATACGTCCAAAACCGAGACAATCGTCTTCTATTCATGCTTTGCAAAGTTGCAAAGTTTATTCTCTAATAAACAGTCAAAAGCACTCACTGCAGACTGCAGCCACAACACCAACTTCCCACGTCCTGATTTAAAATGCATGCCGTGGAATCAACTATAAACACTTCTCGCACTTTGAAGATAGTTGGAAAACTTATCTTCCATTGATCACGAAATAGATTAACAGAGCCTGTGTGGTAAACCCTCCATTACGTCCTTCGTTGTTGTGTTTATGCCCCAGTGATCCCATTCCTTCAGAACTCATCTGTATGCAGCCTGCCAGTGCTGTGCACTGCCCGTTCTGTTCTCAGTGTATCTATTGCAATGCTTCGTGTAGCGTGACTGTTGTCTGTGTCTCATCTATCAGGGGATGGCACCACCTCACCTCAAAAATCACATTCCGCTGAATCTGAATTTAATTCCAGATTCTTCCCGGAAAGCATCATAATAACACATCTCTTTTTGGGATTCTGCTCAGGCCGCTGTCGCCGCCCCTCTTGACTCATTGCCTGCTCTGTATTTTTCTTAATAAAATCTTTGGCAGACACATGATGAAACGTTCGGTAATGGAATTTCATTGGTTATACAGGAGAGAGAGAGAAAAAAAAAATTCTCCGGGAGGTGAAATTTTAGTGACAAGAAACCCAAGGTTCCTCTATTGTTCGTGTTATTATGAATATAGAACGCCTCGACTTTAGCTGTTATTACTGTATTATTCACACATCAGCGAGACGTATGAATGCACGATGGAAGATACAAGCTTTCCCCCTCAGTTTGCTGCGTGAGCGAAATGCCTCTCGATTGTGCGGCAGTGCCAGTTTTCATCACCGACACACTTAAATGTTGAATAGAGGTAATGAGATTGGAGCTGAATAACAATGATGGAATGCTGCGATGGATTACCGCACCGCACACAATGCCACGGTTTCACAGTTTCGCCGATTAGTGATACAAATTTAACACTTGTTAGGTGTTCTGTAAACAGCGCTGAGGGAGATTACTTGTAAGGCATATAGAATTCTATCAAGAGAGTCAGCCTGTGTGATGGATACGACCCTCGCAATCATCTGCTGTGTTACAAGTGCTGATCACAGTATTCGCTGTACTACGGCGTCATGGATTGAATTGAAACAAGCCCGTTTTGAATAAATGACAAAGACAAACGATGAAATATTTGTTAAGACGGAAAAACGCGTATTACCTGTGTTTCGACATGAAAACCCATTATATCAGCTTTTGTTTCACCGGTGCTTTTGTGTGGCTTCCTAACCACAATGTGTTCAACTAGGCCTACACTGCCGTCCCAGACAGCAAGGGTATAGTCCCGAAAGGTCCCCAATCCCCTGCATTGTATAAGCACTTCCCCTGATAAAACTCCTCAAAATAAACGGTTATGTCTGAAAAACTATGTTTTTCGGAAGAAGAAAAAACAACCTTCCCCTAGTGAGTTAAATATGAACTAATAGAGTAAAATATATAAGAACTCAGATAGTTCTCTTCAAGTCCATTCGTATTCCCCATTTTAGGACTAAACCAGACGACGGTTAAGAAAGGTTTTGGCCTGATGAAGATATAGCTTTTGGTGATATAGTGGCAGAAATGTACAACCAAACTTTCCCAAAATCCATCCAGTTCTTCCTCGTACTAACGTCTATGTGGGTATAGGATTTGAAAATGATCCAGGGAAGAGTTTTTGAGTTAACGCGTTTACACGAGGGATCTGCGGCGGTGGACACAGCAGCGGCGATGATGATTCCAGACTTTTTGGGGATATAAAGTTTGCTCTCTGTTTTTACAGAGGATGTTCTCGGTCGGGATACTGCAGACAAGCCTGAGGACCGCAGTTGCGCTGCAACCCCACAGTAAGACACTGGTCCCGCTCTAAACATAATCTAGCACAAGGAATGTTTGTGAAAACCACAAACAAACAAGATGTGACGCACTGATTAATGAGCTTAAGCCTGACTTATGGGAGGAAGAAGATAGTCACGTGACAAAAATTACGTTGTTTTTAAATAAATAAATAAAAAATCAACTATATTTTCCTTTTGTGCCGTGCACCCGGAGAAATTCCGCATGTTCTTGCATCATGATTTATCTCGCAACGTGATTGATTGCTGTTCCTGATGTCGCCATGGAGATAGTAGTTCTGTATATCCGTGCTGACTTTATCTTGCATCCACAGACGCAGCTATCTATCAGCAGCAGCTCCCAGAGTTGAGAAGACAGTGGATGTTCAAACCCAGCTTGACTGACAGCACACTCTAACCCAATGTTTTTTCATGTAAGCTGGTCCGGAAAAAGAAAATCAACAGTGATTTTCATTTCAGAGCCCACCGGTGTGAATGAAGGGAATCTGCTGCAGAATGACAGAGTGCTTATTTATCAATTCAGCTCTGACGAATAGTCAACTGGACATGGGAGTGAAGTAGCTGCGCGGATCAGGCTTCAATAAAGTTATCATAAATACATTCAGAGGGTTTTGGTTACCTCAAGGGTGACTGAAAATAACTAAAAATAACAATTTGGATGATGGTGTAAAAATTTTCAATTTGTAGACAAGTAAAACACAATTAATCATGTGGAGTTTCTATGGCTCCAAGTTCTGGAGCGATTGCTCCTCGGCAGGAGAGATGGCGCGCTCTCGAGGCCATGATCTCGGGGAAGGGGTCAGATCCGGGCTCAGATGAGGTGCTCCGAAGTTCACGGCCAATACCGCCAGCCTCCTTTCCTGTGCGACTTTTAAGAGGTCTGGTGGCGCAATGCTGGGCTGCCGTGGGATTCTACATCTAAACGTTTCAAAGAGACAGAGACATATTACCCCCCACCCACCATTTTTGCTTTGATTTTCATGGTGAAATTGTTAAGAAGAGGTAAATTCCCACCTGTACCTGTTCCAGGTAATAAGGGCAGTCTTATTTTCCGCCAGTATGCGGGAGCATTGGGGCTGAGACTGTTGTTGAACTGCTTCACGGCAACAGCCTCCTTTAAGGCAGACGTTAAGCACAGAGCCTTTGTTCCAGTTTCATGAAGCCAATTCTCACGTGTTCTTTGACGTGGGTGAAAGATAATATTATTGCACCTAGTTCTGGCATTATATCTGGTTAGTGTCCGTGGTGTTATGTTTGATTCATATTGTGTCTCTAATGGAGGGTTTGTATTGGAAGTATGCTGCAGCTAATAGGTGCTAGCTTACATTAATAGTTCTGACTGTCAAGGCCGTGCTACATAGTGAAAGCCATAGGGACATGGACATAGACATTTGGCATGGGAGGTTGGGGGTTCTATATATTCTGCTGCCACTCTGAACAGGCCGTGCGCCGTAATAGTGTGCATGGGGCTGATGGTTACATTTGGTTTTTAAATGAAATGAAAATGGGGGGAATATTTCTCTTGGTACTGAGGTAAGAAGGAGCCTATCCCCCCGGAAGAAACTTTGGGATTTAATCCAAATTTAAAGTGCATTATAAATTAAATGTATTATTATTATTATTATTATTATTATTATAATTTCCCGAAAAGCAAGGGTTTCCAAACAGCAGACACGGTTCCCGACGGTGACAACAGATCAGAACAGAACAGAACAGCCTACTTCAAA